>QLSR01000645.1:2120089-2275328 GCA_031780015.1 Citrullus colocynthis
AAAAAAAAAAAAAAAAAAAAAAAAAAGAAAGAAAAAAAGAAAAGGGCTTGCGCTTCCATCACAAAGAAGCATAGATGGAGAAACAAGTAAAAACTAAAGCAGTATACAGTACCCACAAGTGAAAGTTTTCAAAGGGGAAAAGAAGATTATATTATATCTTGATTGCAATTTACCTCCTTTTTCTTTTGTTACAAGTTACAGAGCTACAACTACACAAAACAATTTGTTAGCGTGTCGAATGAACTCATGTACACAAACACCCGGGATCTCTCTTTCTCTACATTAACCTATAAACTGCGTCGTTTTGCAGACCCTAACTTCAGATGGACTTTCTAGAAACAAACAGGAAAGGATTAATTATACCCTAAACAGATTCAATGAGCTCTTGATGTCGACAAGGAAAAGGTTGTGGAAGACAATCTCAGAAACTCTCCAACAGAAGTCACGGTAAACATAACTAGTCAACAGTTGAATGCTGTTTGAGATTTGGGCTCTCCAAAGAACCATCAGTCTGCTGAAGAGCTTAGTAAATATAAATCCTTGGTGGTCATCGAGAGGTGCATAGCTTGTTGTTCTTAAACAAAAATGTCATGTGTAGAAATGAAACTTTCCTTTCACTTTGATGCATTCATAGATTTGTCGTAGGCTGTTCGGAAGCGAAGACCAGAGCCTTTATGTCTCGACATGGGGCATATCCAGCTTAAAATATTCGGGCCAAGAATCTGTAGTAATGAGATAGAACAGCTCAGACAGCATACAGATAAGACTCTGGGCAGTCCAACACGCAGCTATATTTGCAACATATTGGGTTACAAAAACCAGAAGTACAAATGTTAGAAGGGGACCTGCTAGCACTACATTTAAGCAGCCATGTCTATTTGAATTTCATTTGTCCATGAAAAGCTACCTGACATCGATCCAACATGAATGCAGTCTAGGCTGTACAGTCTAATGAATGTCATGTTCAAACTTCAAATGCAACAAAATGAAAGCCAACAATTAAGTAAATACATTATTCAGATATCACATAACATCTTCCAGACTTCATGATCAACCATAGACATGAATAAGCCTTGCACATTTCCCGTTTCATGTGTCAAAACAAGAGTTCAATATGTCTATATGATCCTATATCTTTTTTTATAATATCAATGGTTTCTCTCACTTAAAGACCAGGCAAAAGAGAGGAAGGGAAACAAACTGTAGTAAGTACCGTGGTAAGATTCTCAAAGGCACCAAGATCATATGGATGTGAATACACGTTCCCACCTTTCTCCGCAAGCCACATAGCTCTTACACCTTCGTGATACTAAAAAGCAAATAAAATGCCTGGTAAATCTGCCTGAATTAGCAATTCACTGGAAAACAAACTGACAAGAAACAGAAACTTTAGAAACTAACCTCTATTGTAGTCTTGTTGTGCAAAATTAGGTAAATGTGCCAACCCAAAAGAACACTTAAAGCCATACTTAAAGGGAATAGCAACAGCCCAGCAACAACCTGTATCAGTGACAATGAGCATAACTAACTACTTTAAACCAAGGACCGAGTAATAGAGTAGCAAGCATCAAAAGGAAAAAAAAACAAAACAAAAGAGCAAGGATGCAGTATGTATTTACATAAACAGTCCTAAAGGGACCTCCAACTCGCTGCTCATCCTTAGGAGGATCAATTGTAAGACTGCCAAGGAGTAATACCTGAAGATTCAACAACAATTTTACAAAAGTCTAAATTTAAGGAGGATGCATGATTGCAATTACTTCAATAAGTAAAACACAAGGAAAGATACAAAGGAAGAATCAAGAGTAAATAAGCTAATAGACTGTAAATATAGAGTCTAAATAACATTGCATCAAATGACTTACCAGGGAGTATATACATGCAACTACAGTATACACGACAAACACGAAGAACACCTTGTAGTTTTCATGGCCGACGCAATTATTTATCCAAATGCAATGATGGTCCTTCACAGTTTATAAACAACCTTTAGCACAACATCTGCATAAAATTATAAGCGGTAAGGTACTATATAAAGATGATACATACCATTCGCAAAATGCATCTTTTGCAAACTCGACAATGATGTGCACGAGGAGGCTTGTATTGAGAACACTTTTGGCAGTATCTCAGGTCACCTCCCTGCAATAAAATCGACACGATGCAATTTTTCAAGGCTTATTATAATGAAAGCAAACACATGATCAAAGATTTGATCAAATTTCCTTCATCAATTAGTTCTGTTGATAAGGAAATGAAATCTCCTAAACGTTAATCATATTCTACAAATCCCTCAGCCTTTATATAATTTGCAGATCAAGAGGTCTCATAGAAGAATCCTATCCATACGCTAGGTTCCTCATTATCCAACAAGATAGCGACCGGTTGGTCGACAGAAATAGAAATACAACAACATTCACCAAGAAACAGGAAAAAGAGAGACTCAGAGGATCAAATTATTAATTCGCTATAGCTGACAACAAAACCACGGGACTAACTAACTTTTTTCAACTTCAATTCCAAAGCTCGTTCAGAACGAGATCAACGGAATAAGATCTACATCGCCGTTGTTTAAAATACTCTGATTACCAAAAATCAAATAGCTTCAACTCCGTGAAAGATCTTAATTGCCAAATAAAACAAAGAAAAAGATAAAAGCAAAAGCAATTAAAAGACAACACCGAGCATTGGGTACCTTACGCTTGATCTCGTGAATAGGGTTTTCGGAATCCTCGATGTCAGGCATGTAGGTCGAAGGGACCCGACCAGGATCCGTAAAGATAGCGAGGGCGTAATTTATGATGCACATGAGAGCGACGGCGGTGAATACGACGGCGTTCATAATTCCAGGTGAGGACATAAGGCCGAACCACCGGTCGATGAAGATGAAGACGGTGGAGAAGTAGATAAAGGAGATTGCCAAGACTACGACGGCGACAGGAGGGGAAAAGGTAAAGCCCCGCTTCATCTTATAGGGAAGCGGGTGAGGGAGACACACCGGCTGCAGGGCTCCGGCGGCTCCGGTAATTTAGGGGAATTATTCCTGTGAGAAATGCGATATTTAGAAGGAAAGGAAGGAGGCTTAAATGTAGATAGGCGAGCGGCACCGGTGGCTTGCGTTTTACGAATTTGGGCTTTTGTTCATCGTTCCTTTAACGAAGGCGTTCCTCTTTTAGGTGGGTACTGAACAGTAAATTAATTAGTTTGGAAGCTTATTGCGTATCATTAATTTAATATTTCCATTTCTCAAATATTTAATTTTCTTTTTATATATAAATTACAAATTTGGTCAGTATAATTCACAAAAGTTAGAGTTCGTAGGTATGGCTTTAAATGAAAATTAGTCTGATAAAATCTTTTAGAATAGTTTCTAAATAGATACTAAATTTCAACCTTTTCTAAACCACTTAATTCTAACTTTTAAAAAATACGGAGATTAAATTTTAATATTCTCAAAATTATAGACCGAATTCATAATTTAATTTTTTTTTATGAGCTTTCAATCTTTTGATGAGATATTTAAATTTCTCTTGCCTTTGAAACAATCATACCAGTTACAATATTTAAATTACAAATATTTTAACCGCTAAGTTGTTCCCTTTTTTTTATCTTTTTAATTTAAAAAAAAGAATAGCGAAAAAGGTACCAAGAAAATTAAATAAAGCTCTAAATCTTTTCCAAACTTCTCATGTTATTTCATTTGAGTGTCAAATGTCTATTTTGATTACTAAAATTTAATAAATATTTTTTATTTCAATTCTTAAACATTTAAATTTGAGTTGTTTTTAAATACAATAAAATTAGTCAAAATATTTATAAATATAACAAAATGTTAATATCTATCAGTGATAGATATCGATAGACATCTATCAATATTTATTACTGTCTTAAATTATAGTAGTTTATCACTAATAGATGATAACAATTTGCTATATTTAAAAATATTTATAATAATTTTGTCGTTTAAAATTATTACCTATTAAATTTTGTATATGTTTGTAAAGATGTGTTTGATTATTTTGACCAATAAAGTTTATCTAAGTTTGATTCATGGTGTACTATGTTAGGCTTAACAACAAAATAGCAAAAATTATAGACTAAAATGATTGTCGTCTAGTAATTCAAGGGAGAAAAATAAATATATATAAAAGCTAAAATAAACGAATATTGAGTAGTTTTCAAACTGACCCAAAATCTTGAGCATATTGAACATTTATCTTCACGTAGATAGGATACATCCACTTTTAAATGCAATTTTTTAGTTAAAAATATCATTTCGAATTCTATACGTTAATATTCGTTACATTTTCATCTCTATATTTTTAATTGTTCAATTCCAATCTAAGCAATGTTAATAAATCTTAAATTTAGTCATTTAATGTTAACTTTTAGAGTCGTTTTCAAATATAAGAAAATGAATTAAAATATTTACAAATATAACAAAATTTTACAATCTATTTGCGATAGACTACCATCTATGTCTATCGTGATCTATTACAGATAGACTATGATATTTTGTTATTATTTGCAAATATTTTCACCTCCCTAACTTTTATTGAAATTTGTTACATAATAATAACAATTTCATGCAAAAAGACACCATGTAAATATATATTCAAAATTTATAAATGACATGCTAAAGGAAACTTTTCTGTGAGGAAAAAAAAAACAAAAAACCGAATACAAGGATCAAATTTTAAAATTGGTTGAAATCACATAAACTAAAATTAAATAATTGAAATCACACCGATCAAAAATGAAACAAAACTTAAAATACAAATATTAAAATAATATTTTAATATATATTTTTAATTCAACATGTGAGAATAGAAATTCGAACCTCATATTTGTTAAGTGATAATATAACCTTAACTAATTAAATTAAGCTGAGGTTAGTTAAAATGTCGTGATTAAAATTTTGGATAATTGTCTCTTTATCTTATATTTTACTTTAGAAGATTACAATATTTCAATATTTAATAGTAGAAGTGATTAGGCGAAGATCATCAAATATCGTCTTCTATCATTGTTGTTGGTTGATATGGACCTAATAATGGAAATGAAAAATAATAATAATAAATGACGTTGAAATTCTAGACTTTTTTCTTGGATTTTATAAAATAAAGGAAACAAAAATTAGGAAGTTTCCAAGAAAATCTATACGTATTTTCACTTCCATATCTTTGTCTTACAGAAACTCGTTGGAAAGCTGTATTGATTGGAAAACTTACGGATGTTGAAACTTCGAATTGAGTAATTTTTTAACCATATCAAAAATATAGATTTAGATATAGACTAGGCCTAATTTCCGAAATTATACTGTACTCAGGTAGACGAATATATTCTCTATAATCCTGGCCTAGAGACATTAGTAAAAGATTTTAAAACAAAAAACACTGTAATCTGACATCTTATTATAAACAAGTAGGTTAGGCAATTTAACACTTGACTAATAATTGTATCAATTTAAATAATAATTTGTTTATAATACCTTCTATGATAGTTTCATTTAGAAAAAATCTCGTTTGAAGTTTATAATTGTATCAATTAAATACTTAAACTTTCATAAAGAATCAATTTAGACTGTGAGAGAAAATTTTCTTCATAAATTGTTTATGCATCTACTCTAATCGTCCATTTTATAAGTTAGAAATTTGAAAGAGTCTACACACATTTGAGAATTAATACATTGATGATTTTGATTTTCAAAGATAATCATAACAAAGAGTCTAAACTGATTGGTTGATGAAAATTTATGAATTTAATTGACTCTAATTTTAAGTTTCACATGATATTGGTTGAAATCCGGAAGAGGTTGAAATTGATGCACTTAGGTTTATATCAATACAATTATTAATTCAAGTTAAGACATTGTTAAGTAAGGTTTTTAGTTTTTAGTTTTTGAAAATTAAGCTTGTTTTCTCTGTACTTTTTACAATAATTTACATCTTTTTTAAGTGTCATACCAAGTTTAAAAGTATAAATTGATATTTGTGTGTGTTTTTTTCTTTTTCCTTTTAATGTGAAAAGTAGGGGATGAACGTAGAAGCTCCGACCTTAAGAGGAGAGTCACGCAAAATTCTCATTACTTATATGGATGAATCAAAATTAAACAATAAATTTCAATTTGCTGAATTCAAAAGGATGGAGTTTCGAGGCTAATTAACTATGAAAAGTAATTCAGAAATCTTCCGGTTTTCCCTTCGGGAATGTCTCTGACAAAAGAAAAACGAACGAACGAACGAACATTTAGCATTTCGGCAGATCGGAAGGCGGCGGCGGAAGCTTCTGATTGGGCAATTTTCCGTCCTGTACGATCCAGGCCATTTTCAACCCCCAACTGGTATGAACTTCCAAGTGGCAGTGCATCAACCAAGCCCCCGGATTATCAGCAACGAACCGGATCGCCACCCAGCCGCCGGAAGGGACCCCGACGGTGTTCCTCTCAGCCGGATCGGCGAGGTTGAATTTGGCCGGGTCTTTGTTCGGGTCGAAATTTCCGATGCCTTGACCCACCACGAAGAAATTGAAGCCGTGCAAGTGGAGCGGATGGCTCTCCGGTGTCACGATGCTCGTGTCCTGCATTACTAATTCCACGGCGGCGTTGTACGGCAGCACCGCCACCTTCGTTCCGCTACTCACCATCAAGTTCTTCGGCGGCGTGCCTGCACACGCCAACCAAGTAAATTACAAAGTTGTCCAACAGGTACTAATTGTATGTAATTAGGTGTTAAATTATAAATTTAATCTATAAATTTTTTTTAAATTTAATCTATGAACTTTTAAAAATTTTAAATTTAAATTATAGATTTAATTTTTCAATTATGATTTTCGCTTTTATTAGGAGAAACTTTTCTTTTAGAGAACATTAAAGAAATCCTTTAATTTTTTATCAAATTCTAAAAATATAAATAAAATTTTGAAAACTATATTTCTAAGTTTCTCATAGTTTTCATAAATTTAAACATTTAAATTTTGGATCAATTTTCTAAAATAATAATTACTCTTCCAATTTCAACTAAAGAAATCCTTTAATTTTTTATCAAATTCTAAAAATATAAATAAAATTTTGAAAACTATATTTCTAAGTTTCTCATAGTTTTCATAAATTTAAACATTTAAATTCTGGATCAATTTTCTAAAATAATAATTACTCTTCCAATTTCAACTTTCAGCTTCAACTTTGAAAACCCTCCTAAAAACATATAACAAAACACACCTAAACCTATAGATGTAAGGGATATTTATAATTTGCTAAAACATATAAATTCATAGGAGTAGAATCAGTGATTACAAGCTTAATTTTAAAAAATAAAAATAAAAAACTCAACACAAAATGATTTTAGTTAATCAAATAAACACACTCTTCAAAATGGGAACATTAAACTTGTAATTTAACTAAATTAATAGATTTTTAATAATATTAAATTTCAATAGAGTACTTTTCAAATTTAAAATAAAAAAGAAAAAAAGAAAAATATATATATATATATATCAATTCAGTTTAATGGAGGGATTTCGAATACCTGTGTAGTTGAATTTGTTCGGCGGATTGGCCGGAAAATCAGTGGTGTAAACGCCGTTAGATTTGTTAAAAAAATGTGCTTGTAGAAGAGCCGTGTTTGGCTGCACGAACGTCACATTATTGATCGACGCCGATAGCCTCGTATTATTCGGGCCTTGACAAGACCGATTCCTCCGGCACGGCAGCAACCCCAACCCCACCGTGAAAAAGAATCTCCGATCAACCCTCGTCGGAACTTTCGCCGGAAATTTGGAATTCGCCAAGCTCCTAATCTTCCCATTAAATTGGATGGAAAAACTCGTGTCATTGAACCGGGGGAGGACCGGTTTGTGTAGAGGGAGTTTATTTTTCTTTTTCAACAGAGATTTTGTGGTTTCGTATTCGAGGAGGCCGGTGACGGTGGTGTTGTCAAAGGCGGCGGGCGCCGTGGCGTAGGGCCGGGCGGCGATGAGAAACGTGGCATTGGGAGCGTTGGATTTGGTGTGGAGTAGTACGTTCATGGTCTGTCCTGGAGTGATCAAAACGACGTCGGTTTTGAAGGGCTTGACGTAAACGGCGTCGGCTTCGACGACGGTGAGGGTGTGGTTGGCGATGCTGAAGAAGAGCTCGTCGTTGAGTGCGGCATTGATCAATCGGAGTAAATAGGATTTGGCTGGTTTTACCTTGAGTTTGAAGGTATCTGCAATAATCCACCATTTCTCAATTCTCCATATTAAAATCATCCCCTTTTTGCTTAGGGAAAAATGGATAACAATTAAAAAAATCAAATTTATTTGGTTTTAGTTTTTATTTAGTTTTTCTTGATGTTACAATTTTATCATTGAATTTTGAGTCGATGTTACATTTTTATCACTGAATTTTGAATCTAATTTTTATTTGGTCGATTCCAGTCACTATCGTTTCGATCTTTTGTGGATCTACACTTACCCCTTCTGCTGACACCACATGTCCTAAAAATATAACACTTACTGAATTTCGCATACAACCTTTTTGCACGTATGCATCTCTCTGTTCTCAAAATATACTAGTATATCATCAATGAATACTACCACGAACTGATCAGTAAGTTTCAAACTGTAATATTTTTACTGTATTTTGAGTTTTGTCTTAATTTAATTATTAAAACTTCAAAATTTACCCTTTCAACCTTGATGTTTGTACTAAATAATCATTCTCTGTCGTTGATATTCATATTTTTTTAATTAACTTAAATCACAATTGAAATATTAACATCAAATACCAAGCATTAGTAAAAACATAAAGACCAAATAAGAATTAGTAACACAAAACTCAAGAATGAATATGCATAAGATTATGAAGCCTAAGAACAAATATGGAAAATAAATTCAAAATTGAAGGGTAAAAGTGTAAAATTTTAAAACTTATAAACTAAATGAAAATTAAACTCGAAACTTAGGAACCAACAGGAATATTTTTTCTAAAATTCTCTGTTTCTTACCTACCAAAATTTAAATCCTATATAATAACCATTTTGTTTTTCATTTTGCTGTATTTGAATGTTTAGCCCATCCACACTAATTTCACTTCTGTATTAGGTTCTTTTTATCTTTTCTGCCTCCTTGAAAGCAAATGAGTTAATTGTAAGCATATAGTTTGGAGAATTGGGAAAGTAATAGAAAAGGGAAGTTAAGCATGGATGTGAAGTACCTTGAGCAGAGCAATTATAAGAGGGACCAGGGAGGCCATTAAAGGTAAAAGCATCAGAAATATTTGGAGCTCCACCATTTTGCATGGCTTGATTTATGACAGCCTCAGTATCAGCCTTCCACCACTCTCCTGCATAATACTCATTCAATATCAAATCTCTTCTAACAACTTTTACTTACCCAATGAACTAAAATGTTTCAAATTTTCAAACAGATTTCTCACCAAATATGATGGGAACTTCTTTAAAAGGCTGAGGAAAAGGGTAAGGCTGATGAGTTTTTGGGAGAATGATTATTGGGCCATACAAAGTGGATCTTAGCCATGAAATATGAGCATGCCAAAACAATGTCCCTCTCTGCCCACTCACTGTGAAGTTATACACATAGCTCTGCCCTGTTTGGATTGGGCATTGTGTCACGTACGCTGGCCCGTCCGCCCACCCGCTCCTCCGCTGCCGTATTCCATGCCTTTCATTTTACATATATAAAGTTATTGTAGGTACCGTAATCTATTAGCTTAAACTTTAGAGATTGAGTATGGATGTTACCAATGTAGGGATATATTGTTTTGGACGTGGTTGACGACTTTGATTAAGACGCGGTCGCCTTCCCTAGCGATGATTCTCGGCCCCGGAAACTGCCCGTTAACAGTTAAGATGGTCTTTGTTTGGCAGAGCCTTGTTACATTCTGCAATTGTATCTGCAAGATAAATTGACAAATGATCAGGAGTAGTTGTGTGTATATTGTTTTTGGAAATGCATAAGGGTGAAGAATGGAGCTTACATGAAACTTGTAGTGCCTTGTGATTCCTGCATTGGCTATGTTTGGAAGTAAACAGAGAAGAATACTAACAAAGAAGGCAAAGGAAAAGATGGGTTTTTGAGAGACAAAGCCCATTTTCTTCTTCTTCTTCTTAATTTTGACTTTCAGTTGTGTTTGGATGAAGAGAATGACATAAAATGAGATATTTTTATAGGGGGGGAAATCAATGGGTGGGTTTGGTTAATTAGGTGAATTTAGCAACATATTTGTTATCTTTTGTATTATATGAGTTCCTCAACCTCAACTTGTAGTTGCTGCTAGAGCTTTGTTTTAGAGTGAAATTGAAGGCTTTGTTTAAACTAAACCCATTTTACATCTGCTTTAAGACATCATTTGTTTTAACCAGCTATTGATGTCCATGTGGAAAAATAATTTAAAAAATAAATATTTTCCTTTGTCAGTCCAAACATAGTTCAATAGATAAAATACCATCATTCTAAAATTAATAGTTTGATCCTTCTCACCTTAGCACAATTGAAAACATGTACATTAAAATTATAGGCGAGCAAATTGAATTATACATAAAAGTTCATATTTTTTAAATAGGGAAAGAGATAGTATCATGTAAATTTCGCTATTATTGTTCTTTAAAGGTTAAACTAACATTTTTTTTCTTTTATTTTTCTTGTTCCATTTTTGCTAATGTAATTTTAATGGTTCAATTTTTGTTCTTATACATTCAACAAATTTTAAATGTTGATTTTCTTTTAAAAAATTGATTAAATAATAATAATTTTCATGCAACAAAAATATACTAAGTAAATAAATTTTCACAATTTATAAAAAGGGATAATGATAGAGAAAATTTTTGGGAAAAAAAATACTTACAATTTTAAGATTTATTGAAAGTAGAAAAATAAAAATGGCGAAAATGATATTTAAATTTTTGTTAATATGATATAAAAGTATTGAAAATTTTCATTTCTTAAAGAGTAGGAAAGAAAAAATGTTAGGGAAGTTTTGTGAAATAAGCATAATCAATAAAAATAGAGGTTTTGAAGGGAAGGAAATAGGGGTATGAGGCAGGCTTCAACCTCCAATTGGTGGCACTTTCTAATCAAAAGCTAAGAAGGAATGGAATGTTCTACCCACCTGTTGACCTCCAACCCTGCTTAGTTTCTGGTGGTTTTTGGAAACTCCCATGGAAGGTTTTTTTTTTTTTTTTTTTTTTTTTAACTTTTTTTTTTTGTTTTTTTTTTTTTTTTTTTTATCATCTCAATATCTATTTAGTTACCAAACTTGCGAAAAGTTAAAAATGTTGTTAAATTTATTATATATTTTCGCTTTAATCATTCTTATTAGAAACTCTTCTCTTACTGTTTGTTTACATTCATATTTTTTAAAATACATTACAAACCATCGAGTGATAAATATAACAAATTTAAAGTGTAAAATAAGTTAAGCTTCACAATAATTAGCATATATATTATCTTTTTGAAGTTTGATGTTCCATCGTCTATCCCTATAATTTTTCTATTAAAAAGAAAAAAAAAACCATAGTAGTTATTAGTGGTACCAAATCCATATAGTTATTTATGTAATATTTTAAGTTACAACTTATTAGACATATTTTTTGTTATAATAATAAATAAATAAATAAATAAATTAAAAAAAAAAAAAAAGAAAAAAAAAAAAAATAAAAAAAAAAAAAAAAAAAAAAATAGAAAAAAAAATTAAAAAAAAAAAATATTTTAAAAAAAAAAAAAAAAAAAAAACAAAAAAAAAAAAACAAAAAAAATAAAAAAAAAAAAAAAAAAAAAAATCATGGAAAAATGACTTATAGGAAATCACTCTTTTTTAAAAAAAAATTTATTGATAACGAATTTCGTTAGATAATATTCAATGTTTAAAGGGCTACAACTCAAGATCTCCCCAAATATAAACCACCACAGATGATATGAGTATTTATCATCCAATCATGGATCTCCCCTAAAATGACTCCATGAAGAGACTCAAGCAGACAATTTGTATGAATGGCCTTCAGTAGAATAATTTGGGAGTTGGATTTGAAATAAAAATTATCTAGCACACGACAAAATCTATTACACGTGATATTACAACAATTCCAAGAATATCAAAAATAAATGCAGGAAACAAAATACTGAATAGAACACAGAAAGTTTGGAAACCAGGTTGGTGCAATACCACCTACATCCAAGGGCAATATGTCCGTGGAAAGATATTTTCACTAATATAATATTAAGTAATTGCAACGTTATATTTATCTATAAAAATGCGAAGATTAAAGTGGCACACAAATAGCTTAACTTCTTATATGTTCACACACACCTTTGAGAAAATATTCAAGGAAATAATAAATCGTCTCTACAAGAAAAAAAAAAAAAACAACATGCCACAAAATCTGCAACACACAATTTTGAGAAAATATTCAAGGAAATAATAAATCAATTCTACAAAAAAGGAATCATAAGAAATGAATCTCAAAGCAAAATCAATATTACAAAAACATGTTAAAGTTTTGTTTATAGTAAAATCAACCCAAAACTCCATCAAAATATTCGTAAGGCCTCTTTCAACTTTAACCCAAAAAGAAGAGGCCAGAGGCTAGCTCATCTCTAAATTATTAGAAAAAGGCACCACCATTTTATCATGTGACTCTAAAATTTCCTCCTACCCCGTTCTCTTTCTCTTCACGCAACACCAGTACAGAAGCATTCTTAATTCAATCAAACAGTTTGGAGATGTGAAATTTATTCCTTGATTCATTTTGGGGATGAGGAGACTCTATGTTTTATCTAAAATAATAATAATAACCAATTTAATTTATAATTATTAGTTTTTACATTCATTTATATTTTAAAATCATGATTATTTTTATTTTTTGAAGCTCGTGATTAAAAAATATATGAATATGATGGTAAATTAACCTTCACATCATGAATTTCAAATTGAAATTTTCCTCTAAATTTGATGAGTGGATATGGAGATTAAAATCCATTGAAAAAAAGATGGTGAATACATTCTAAATCTTATCTTCTCCTATTGTCATCTCTAATTAATAACGTTGAATTTGATTCTCTCGCTTTATAATTAAACAAAAAAAAAAAAAAAGTCATAACATGAACAAATTAGGCTTATATGCGCAATAAATTTGTTTTCATATTTTCAATTACTTCATGAAATTGCTTAATTTTTCAGATTTTTTAGGAAACTTTATTGACTTTGCAATATCTGCATTAAATGTAGTAATATTTGCTCGCTTGTGACACATTTCCAATATTTGTCTCAAAAAAATATCATAAGTAATTAATATTTTACTTTCTTTATATATATATATAAATATATATTTTTATTACATAAAAAGCTCATGAATATTTAAAATGTACAGCTAGTGAAGAAAAAAAAATAAAAGAAAAATGTTCTTACACGTGGCGCCATCGCAGCTCACTCAAACTCACTTCAGCCGTTGGATCAAACTCGCTCTTTCCTTTTTATAATATCCCAGATGGTAGGGGACCCAATATACGTATTAAAAGATGAAGGACCACCATAATTGCACGGACCTACGACTACACACGAAAACCCGTAAGATTTTAATCAATATCACGTGCTAAGTTACCCCGATAGTTAAAACGCTTCCATCAAATGGGCCCGGGTCACTTACAGGCCCATACCCAATTTCTGACCCGCTAAATCGCACCGAATCTCCGCCAACCCGATTCGGGCTTTTTTCAGATCGAATTCCATCCACACGTTTTGTTGATGAAGATGCCCAATCACGAACGCTTCCACGCCCAACAGATCCGAATTTCCAAATGTAAAACAGTGAATTGAATCGTTTCCTCTTATTTCTCCGGGCACCCGGTACAAAATCCGGTCACCGGTAACCGTCATTTCGGCGCCGCGAAACACCAGCGTCACTGCCGGTAGAGGCGGCAGTTGGGTTTGATTAATCGGAACCCGGTAGCAAAGATCCATTGCCCCTTGGAAAACGAAATTCGGATCCTCGAAAACCCGAATCGAACCGGCGGTTTGGTTCAGGAACTCGTCCCGGAGCGCGGTGTAAGCCGGTCCGAGAAGAAATGTGAACTGGGTGCCCGAGTCGACCATTGTCTGACCGGCGCCGGTGTGGTCCGGTTCGAAAACGGATTCCGGTATCGGAAGTAATTTGTTGGAAACTTTGATCCCTTCAAGCTGAACCGTGTAAGCCACCCGATCGAAATAGGGTAATGGGGTCGACATTTCGATCAGTGGAGTGTAATTCAACGGAGCCAACCATGAAAAATTAGCATCTCCGAGTAATAACAAACCGGAAAAATCATATTCCGATATGCAATAGGAAAATTTGGGGAACCCCATTTGAGATACAAAAGAGAGAGATCCACGATTCATACCCATTAATCCAGTGTTTTTGGAGTCCTCTTCATTGTTGGAGCTGAAAATTGAATCCATACAACCGAAGACTACATTTGGAATTCCGGAATTGCCGATGTAAAAAGTATCGGTGGCGAGATTTCCTTCTGAAGAAGAGGCATCAGCGTAAGACAGAGTGGCGTGACAGAACTGATTGGAATCACAAGAAGGTCGAATCGGAAAATCTCGAGTTTGATCAGTGCAGGTGGAGGAGGAACAAGGGATCGGAGTGTACGAGGATGACCGGACCGGGTTGAATGTCGAAGATGAAGAAGAAGAATTTTGTGATTTGTTGCAGTGGAGCCATGAGAGTTCACTGCCGGTGTCGATGACCATAGTGACATTTTGCGGCGGCGTTCCAACAGTCAGTGAGACGGTGAGGCTGACGTTATGCCGGAAAGGAAGCTTGTCGGGAGATCTCCGAACTGATCCCGGCGGAATCACTTGGGTTTTGAGAGGAAGAATAAGAGCTGGGTTTAGTGAGGAACAGAGTTCGGAATATTGAAAGATAGAAATCAGAGTACAGAAGAAGAAAATGAAATGAGATTTGAGAAATTTGTTGTTTGAGGAATTGAAAGCTAAGCAATAATCCCTCATTTTGTTTTTCTTTCCTGGAAAATTGGAATTGGCAGACAGTTGGGGTAGTTGGAGGATAGAAGTGAAGAAATCTGAGCAAGTTCGTTGGGCTCTGTTTTGGTTTATGAGAACAGAGTGTTCTGAAATCTTTGCAATCCTTTGAGAAACTTCTTCTTTCCACTGCCAAGATCCAACAATATAAATCCCAATAAATTCCAAAAAAGAAAAAAAGGGAATAAAGAAATTCACACTGAGATCTCCAGATGTGTTCGCTATTCGGTGCAGAAGCCACGATGTTTAAGCAAGACAAGACAAGCGAATTTTGTAATGTCCCATGTATATCGGGCTACATTTTATTATTATTAGTTTTTTCTTCTCTATGTCTTCAAGGTCAAAACAGGTATTTTATTATCATATTTTAGATAGAAAATTTAAATTTTAAATTTAAATTTTAAATATTTTCAAAGTATTATGAAAATAATTTCAAATGACAAAGCTGTTGAAAATATTTATAAGTAACAGTAAAATATTACGATCTATCGCAAATAAGCAATAAAATTTTACTGTATTTATAAATATTTTAGTTCATTTTTCTATATTTAAGAACAACTCACATATGTCGGTAACAATATATTTTTTTATATTTTAACCAAAATTAAATTATTAAGCACGAAAAAGGCAAAAAAGAAAAAATAATAATTGAATTATTAAGTATAACATGGGCAAAAAGGTTATGTAAGGAGGCTATAAATTGCTTATACAATGAAAATTGCCTACCCTATTTGGGGAAATAATTGAGAGACGACACCTAGGTGCTTTACTTCATTGAATAATTATAAATAATAATAGTTATAGTGTAACAGAGCATCGCATGATATATATATATTTACCCCTATTATTTTAGGAAATGAAGCAATATTAGCTGAATTTATAAACCAGTTTAATTATATTTCTGTTTGGTGAAAATAACACTTTTTAAAAAAAAAAAAAAAAAAAAATTCAAAAAGTGAAAATAACACTTGGAGAAGAAGCGATGTAAAAGGGCAGAGCAATGAATTAATATTTAGACAAAATTAGTAAATGGGTAACTGAACCCAGACAAGGAAAAGAGTCAAAACGATGCTGATGTTGACACGTGGAGATTGAAATTAAGAATAATGCCACGTTAAATGCATGCCAGATCAGCAAATGCATTAAATTGATAATTGGAAGGATTTCAAATATCTTTTAATTTATTGTTTTTGAAGTTTTCATCAATACGCGGTTTACCTATAATTTATGCATTGTATAAATGTGTCTACAACTTGTTTGAAGTATACAACAAGCAGCCTTTGCCTCCCCCCACCAAAGGAATTTTCTTTTTCTATAATATTCATTATAAATTTATTTTAACTTTGAATGAACACTATGATTTAAACTTCTTGAAAGTTTATGATAAAAAAAGATATATAGATTTAAAAATTTTAAATCATATCTAAGAAGTTTAAGTTTCTAATTAATATGGAATGTAAAAGAAGGAATGGAATCGCTTGTTATTGGAGCAAAAAATAGAATTTCATAAAGGAGTTGTTTCTTCTCCTTTTAGGAAAACAACGCAAAACTAAAATGGGTTCTCCATCCATAGACATGTTTGAAATTCCTAAGCTAATAAAAAATATTCCGTCAAGAAATTAACACAAATTTATTCAATGGAATTGTTAAAATCCAGATTTTTCTTATTTAAATATCAAAGTAAGGTAAAGTAAATTTTTTTAAAAAAGAAAACACTGTGAGGATGGTGTACTGAATGTGAGAGGATAAGATGCATTTAATGGCGTCTCCATGTTCAAAGCACTTTTCTTTTTCTATTTTTTTTTTTCAATTTTTTATATCCCAGTTAAATAATGAATTGTGGTCCATTCATCTGAGTTCCTATGAAAATCTTTTCAATTATTTTTATTTTATTGTATTTAACTTGTATGGTGGGTGAACGTATTTTAAATTTTTATGATTATAAAAATTAGTTTCAAAATAGGAAAAATACAACCAATTTTAAAATGTTACATTTTTTTTCTAATGTCATTTTAGTTTCTGTCCTGGAATTTGTTTATTTTTAATTTTCATGCTTTTAAATATTTAATTTTAATTCATGTAATTCTAATAAATCTTAAATTTAATTATTAAAATTTTTTTATCAAAATTAGTTCAATTAATAATAATAATAATAATAATAATAATAATAATAATAATAATAATAATAATAATAATCTTTATGCAATAAAACAAGATTTATAGTAAAATGCTAGTAGGTTATAAAAAGTTCTGGAAGAAAATCAACAATAAATTAGCTAAATTAGCATCGAAGACTAAATCTAAAATTTATTGAAAGTATAAAGACTTTGGACATTTGAAAAATACGGATACTAAAATTGAATTAACTCCAAAGTACATAAACCATAATGATAATTTAAGCTACATTTTTATTAATGCTCACGTTGGTCTTTGCCGTTGACTTTTAGTTAATTAATTTAAAATAATTAGATGTGAACATTTTTAATTAATATAATAGTGATAGGAAAATTAGTGAACATTAATTTAATTACAATTGATTTAATTTTTATAAATTAGTTAATAGGCATTAGTACCAAAAGACTCAAAGGGAGTATTTTGTGAAAAATAAATGCTAAAAGTGTAAATTTTGAACGACTCAATAAAAATTAACTCAAAACTAAAGGGTAAAAGTGTTACATTTTGAAATCTAGAGACCACATGAAAATTAAACCCAAAAAACCAAAAAAATATTGTCCATTTAAAGTATGATAATTGTAAGGGATGTTTTCAAAAATAAAAAATTATTAAAAATAATTACCAATATAGCAAAATTTTACTTTCTATCTAGATCTATTGCGGTCTATTGCAGATAAAAAGTAAAATTTTGCTATATTTGTAAATAATTTAATATTTTTTCTATTTATAACAATTTCCCTAATTGTAACTTAATCGTATGGTTTAAAAAATCAATTTATATTACCTAAATTTGGATTTTGTATCACTTAAATTCTTAAAATAACAACCGTATCCAACACAACTCTAAACTTTTATAAATCAATTAATTTAAACTTTCTTTCAAAATCGTCAATTTGCCGAAATAAATATAGCTAAGCATTACCTCATTTGAGGTAAGGTTCAAATCTTTATACCTCACTTGTTGTATTAAAAAAAGAAAAGCAGATGTCAATAATTTAAAAAAATTATAATTTGAAAAGAGTTAGATGGTTTGAAAACAACTCAAAATAGTTTTTTTTTTTTTTTTTTTTTTAAAAAAGGTTATGAAATAAGTTGATTTGAGAGAAACACTTAAAATCTAACTTTAGAAAAATCATTTTTGAGTATTTAATGGTTAATTTTTCCCCAATTTGTATAAATTTGCCAAAATGCCTTCACTAGTCTTCTACCTTACTTCTACCATATTGTTGTAGCTACCACTTTCCTCTGCCGACCACCAACGACAACCTTTTGCAGTGAAGCTTTCAGTAACTATCTCTGACAACCTCCACTAGCGACCACCATTGATGACCTCCACGACCAATTCTTGTAGCCACATTCAGTGACCACCATTGTTGATTTTAATGAGTCACCACGGAAAAAAAATATATATAATTTTCAAAAACTAAAAATTAAAGTGGGGTGATTACCAACCAGAGCTCAACTTCTCTATTTTTTTTTCCTTATCATCATTTCAAAAAAACAAAATAGTTTATTCTCGATTTTAAATAATTAAAATATATTCTTTTATTTTATTATTATTTAAAAAAAAAAAAAAAAAAAAAAAAAAAAAAAAAACTTTACAAGCTTTTTACTTGTGGCTCTTCCCCATTAATTGCCCTTCATTTCCAGCCCTCCACCAAATTAATAAATAACAATTATAATTTTTTTAAGAAAAAAAAAAAGAAAAAAAAGTGCTACCTAAGTTTCTACTTCACTATTTGGTCAGTTATGACAACAGCAAATTTACGTTAGCGAGGCCAATTCATATTTATCTTTCAGCTTTCAATAGTTAAAATGTAAGTTAGTATTTTGAAATTAAGGCACTAAATTGAATTATTCCTTCAAAATTCTTAAAGTCTCTCTCATATAAATTTTTTTAAAAAAATGTTATTTTTTTAAATTAAAAAAAAAAAAAAAAAGAAGGTAAAGAAAAGAAACTGAAAATGGAAAGATAGAAAAAGTAAATGAGAAATATCTAAAAGATTGGTGGTTTCACATGTGATGCTGAATTGCTTGAGAGCAATGGAAGGATAGTGATGACTGATGGGTCCTTTAATATTAAAGTTATTGCTCACACCTTTCATCTCATTTAACTTCTCCATTTAAAACACTGTCCCTTCCATTTAGGTATCTGTTTCTCTATTTCTAACAAATAATAATAATAATAATAATTATTATTATTATTATTTTGGACCATTATTCCTATATATCTACAAACTTCCAAATTAAATAACTCTATTGTTCAATCCTCTCTCAATTTTTATTCAATATAATTCGTATAGCATTGGAGTACAGAATGTATGGTTTTTTTTTTTCTTTTCTTTAAGTATAGGTATGGGGACTTTTAATTTATCCACCTTGAATAAATAGAAGCACGTGTTAAATATATTCGTGTTATAACGGAGAAGGTATACTTTTAAAACTATGCACTGTACATTCCCTCTATGCATTACTATAGAAAAAAGCTCAAACTTACATAACAAACGCCTTCATAGTATGTTGGTGCTTTGATTTGACTTCTCTTGGTCAACCACTTGAATTTCTTTCATGCAAATTGCCCATGTGATTTAGTATAGCCTATTAATTGCTCCTAAAAATTATTATTTAAATTATAGAATAATATATATAAACAACATTCTCAAGTACCATTAGTTTCAGAAAGGGATTGAAACTTAATATTATAGTATTACTGTTTGAATGATATTATTAAGAATGTCACCCGATCTAATACATAATATATTAATATATATATAATATAATGTGTATATATCCAAACACATAGGAAAAGCCGACATATATTTTTAAAAATAGAAAAACAGTTTAAAATAATTATAAATATAGCAAAATTTTACTTTCTATTTGTAATAAACTGTAATAGACCTAGATATATAGACATCTACCACTTTATCAGATAGACACGAGTAGATGTTTATCTAGATCTATCGCAATCTATCATAGATAGAAAGTGAAATTTTGTTATATTTGTAAATAGTTTGATATCTTTTCTGCTTATAATAATTTTTTTTATTTCTAAGCTTTGGATATAGTTTTTATTTGATTTCTAAATTTTAAAATGTTTCATCTTTACCTTGACATTTTACGTTTAGTTTCTATTTTGCTATCGGATTTCATTTGTTGACCTCTAAATTTTGAGTTTAACTTCTATTTTATCTCTCTAAATTTGTTGATCTTACACTTTTACCCTGAATTATGATGTGGAGTTTTAAATTAATTTTAATAATGATAAAATTTAATGAAAATAAGTTCATTATATTAAATTTAGGGTATTTGTTTTAAATGTCAAAACTGCTGGAAATATTTACAAATATAGCAAAATGTCATTGTTTACACTAATAGAGTACTATCATTTATCATTGTGTATAATGATAGATATGACATTTTGCTACATTTGTAAATATTTTAGTTCATTTTACTATATTTGAAAATAGCTCATTTAAAATTATTCAATAGAAAACTAATACAAATAACCAAGGGTCGCAATAGTGAAAACTTATGGTTAAAAGCATCAAATTTTGAAACCTAAAATCAAATGGAAACACAAATTTAAAACTCAAAGATAAAAATGTGACATTTTAAAATCTATAGACTAAATAAAAATTTAATCCATAATTCAAGAGTAAAAAACATTTTAAAACCTACTTGAGTTTGTATTTTTTATTTTTTATTTTAACTTTTTTTTCTCGTTTTCGTTGGTTGGGTTTGGAGGCTTTACTTCTCTCTTGAATTTCGTAATTTTCCTTCGTCTTAACAAATAAAAATTTTACGAATGCTATATTTGAACATAGTTTACTTCATTAAGAGTTATTGGTAAACTATAAAAATATTAATTAAAAGGAATGATATTCCAATCATAGCCCAAGAAACTTATATATGGTTCAAAGGTTTAGGACATCGAGACATTTTATAACAAATTAGTAAAAGAAAAATTATTTTAAATGACAAAATTATTGAAAATATTTACAAATTATAGCAAAATATCACAATCTATCTGTCTATCTGCGATATATCGTGATAGATTGCGATAGTCTCCTACATAGATAGACACAGATAGTAGTCTATCGCAGATAGTATTTATAAATGTTTTGGTTCATTTTCCTATATTTGAAAACAGTCCATTAACATTGATTTTTTTAGCTAAATACTCATTTTAGTCGTTGATGTTAATATCTATTATTCGTTGATGTTAATATCTATTATTTTATTTAAAATAATTATGAAGGAAAAATCTTAAATTAATTTTCATAGTGATGAAAAAATAGTTAGATTTAGTTAATAACAGTTCTTTTAATTTTTAAAATTAATTAGTAGCCATTAGCACTTAAGATTGAAATTGAGTATTTAGTGAAAATCGAAATTAAAAATGTAAATATTGAAATAGAGTGACCAAATTAAAACAAAAATCTCATGACTAAAATTATAACATTTAAAAAATTCGAATCACTAAATTGAAATCAAACTCAAAATTTAAAAATTAAAAATGTAACATGAAATAAAAACGGTGCCGAAACTTAAAAGAATCAAAAAACCATTCTCCCCTTCTTATTACAGTTGTTGGGGCAATTCTGTCCTCGTAAATAATTAAGCCCACTTTAATTTTGAGTCTCATAGGATTTATCAACTTCATTCACTAATATACATACCAACTATTTTCTTCCAGTGAAGTTTATGATTAAAATTTAAATCATTAACTCATTTTTCTTTTAAAAAAATAACTTCATATATTGCAAAAAATGCCATCCTCAATGCGGCAACGAGAACAAATGGTCACCATTATAATTACATTATAAATCCAACTAGAAAAATTAGAAATCCAACTTCACCCTTAAAATTAGGATTGTTTTGACTTGGAAGAAACAAAATCATGGAAAAAAAAAAGAAAAAGAAAAAGAAAAAGACAATTCTTAAATGCGTCGCATCCACTACATTCTTCATTTAAGAGATAATTTATAATAATATATATTAGGTTAAATACAAATTTGGTCCAAATGTTTTGAAAGAAAATTAAAATTTATTTCATATGGTTTTCAAAATTAGAATTTAGTTTTTATGGTTCGATAAAGCTTTATATTCCTATTGTAAGAATTATTTATGAAAATTTTATTAAACTATAGAGACTAAAATTTAATTATAAACTATATAGACCAAATTTTAACTTTCTTCCGGTGATAGAAACGAAATTTACAATTTAACCTGAATCTCAAGATACATACACTAAAAGCATATTAAAAATACTTTATCACATTCACATTTGTAATGATGTAGTTTACGAAAGGGAAAGAAAACATTAATAAATAGTAATATATGAGAAGAGAACAAAGCCGCCGAAAAAGCAGGTTTTAATCTATTTGTCCACTTGGTTGAGCTTGCCAAGGCCATTGCAACGAGCACAAACGATCTGAGTTTGGTCTTTGCGAGCCGCATTTGCCCTCAGCGCCGCCCCCGATCGCCGGACAAACCCCGCGCCGTCGCATTCCGGACACCTACGGAGGACCAGACCACAAAATTAAAAGACCACCGCCGCAATTAATACCTCAACCACTGAAATTGAAAACCCCTCTTTAAATCATTGTAAATGGGAAGTTTGTTTAATTGATGTGGTGAAACAGAATCCCACTGCAGAGACACGGCAGATTTTATGGTAATAAACCGAATTTGTTAATTTAATTTTGCTTACAGGTCTTTGCGAGAGAAGAGGACAGGGAAGGCGGTTCCGACGAGAGCCACAGCGACGGCGCCGGCGATCAAGTAGGTGGTGCCGTCGGCGGAGACGTCTCCGATGGCGGCGACCACTGTAGAAATTCTCTTGTACTTGCGGGTAATTTGACGGAGGGACAGCGCCGACGGTCTTATTGGGTGATTGGAGGGTGGAAAAGGGGCGGCGGCGAGCGGTTGTTTGATGGGTTCGGTAGAAGAAATGCGAGGAGATGAACACAAGGATGCCATGTTTTACAGAGGGTTGAAACTGAAGAGCTGAATTATGGGATGGAGGAAGATGAGGAAGAGAATTTTCTTATATTTTGATGATTCGAAAGGAAACAGAGTGCTTTGAAATTGAAATCTGGATAAGGCTACGTCGGACTTCAGGTTCTGATTGTTTAGATAAGGATGGCCCACCATCTGGATTTTTGGAGTCAAATTCTTTTGGCTTGGACCAACTCCATTCTTATTTTGTCTTTCGAAATGGAGAAAATATTTGAGACAATTGTATAGAAACCCAGAAATAATAATAACAAAAGAAAGTCTAAAATTGTTTTTACCCCTATTTGAAACTTCAGAATTATTTTCTCCAATTTATTTTCCAATTGCAGATGTGTTGTCAAAAAGCGAGAAGAGATCGAAATGGTTGAGCGTTGTCAAGGCGAGAGAGTGAGAAGAGATCGAGATGTGTCACCAACATGAGAGCAAGAGAGAGGAAATCGAAAGAGTGAGGAGAGCAAAAGAGAGGAGATCGAGAGGCTCAATATGCATGTCCAAGACTCCATTTTCACTCGTATATGACATAAGTAAAACGACAAAAATCTTATAATTTAGAAAATAGGTCAAATCTCATTTCAACCCAATATCTGGGTCATCCGTACAACTATTCCAAAATATTTGAAGTACAGATGTCACTTGGTAACTTTGTTTTGTTAGGTGTATGAGAAAACATCGTAAAGGTATACCGCATTTCAAATCCACATCACATTGCAAGACCATTAATAAGTTACATTGTGACAACCTCATCAGAATATTATTCGCTTCATTCTATAACATCTTTGGCTTCATCTCAAGGTCGTTCGTTTAATGGAAAAAGATGTTTTTCAAGATGTATAGCATCTCTGGCTTATCTCTTGTTGTTCATTTATATGGAAAGATGTTTCTCAAGAAGAGGTTAAGGGTAGTTGGTAGTTTGTTTTTGCTGTGGTTAATCTTGGCCCCAAAAGAAGAAGAAAGAATATATATATCCCCAACTGGAAAACATGGATATTACAAACCTGTAGATTTTCTCTTTTTTTCCTAATCTCTCGTGGCCAAAGGTGTAATCTTATTAGAGTAAAATCAAACTTCCTTTGCACCTTCCAGCGGCAGATGTAGTGTCCAGTCCCTTGTCAGAGACAAAATCCAAATGGTAGAAGAAGACATGAAGAAAAGCCTTCTTCATGCAGCATACAAAAAATCTACACTTCCCAAGTACAAAACAAACTCCTCGGGGTTCATCTTGATTTGATTATACCTTTTGTCATTTCCTTTTAGATATTAATACAAAAATCCAACAATCCTAGCTTACAATTGCCGCTGATGACATGACTCAGACAGGAATCTGCACATAAACGACACACAAAGTTCAAAAAGTTCTAAGACATGTGAACTTACATCTCTTATATCAAACAAAACGAATAATCTTCCATTCTTTCTCCCAACAATCACCATCTGATGTGTGTGCTGGTAGTTCATTTTCAAGACATGGAAAAAGGAGAACAGCCTGTTGGTGCTCCTGCTCACTTTCCTGTCCATACTTTTGACAATGCATATAAGAGACAAAGCAGAAAAGGAATTACACTAGGAATAAAGGTACATTTGCTTTGATATGAACTTAGAAAGCTGCTGAAGTTGCACATGCATCAAGTAAGAAATGATGTTGGTGGTTGACATACAAATGTGCATTAAAGTTTAAACCCAGTAAAAGCCAACTTTCAACGGCCAAGAATCTTTTTTTTTTCAGCGCACCAGCATGGTTTTGATAGCAACACATTAATCAACTTGTTATACACAAAGCCCTGGCCCCGAATGAAAGTTCTTCAATGTATAATTTAGCTCACCTGAGTATTAAAATTGTCCCACCCTTAAGCTTTGTCAGTCTGCCCTCCTTGAAAGGGGATGGATCCTCCTTCATCAGAGACAGAAACGAGGTGCGGGATGGGGGTTAATTTTGATACTTGAGTGAGCTGAAATCTGTGAGAGAAGCTATAACTTCAAGTGGAGAAGGTTAGATAAGTAACAGCTGAAAGAGAAGGCAATGAGAGAGAATATAAGAGTTTCTTAAGAGTTATCATACAACAGAAACAGCATGCCACAAAGCAAAGTCAGAGAGATGAAATTTAACTTAAAAGTTAAAATCAAGGAGGGATAAAGATACAGACATAGCTAAAAACAGAAGATTTTCGTATACGAAGGATAAGAGCTGCTTTGCAGCAAAGTTACAATGTTACATTGCATAAAAGGAAAAAATGAACCTACTAGACATCAACAGGAACCCCTTACCCATCTCTTTCCTTCTAACATCAAACACCAAAAGACAATCAAATACTTGAATTGCACTGCCAAAAACCCTTGACCAGGCAGATTGTACAACTCTCTCCCTTCTTTATCTCTGCATATACTTGTCCCACCATGTCAAAAATCTCCCGTCAACTACATTTAAGTTATCGAATTCAGTATTTCTTGTTGATGTATCTATGTACACCTAATAAAACAAAAATTGTACATCTACACTATCACCCAAAAGGAAGGTTGTTATGGTCCAATATCACTCACAGTTTCTAAAGGGAGTACAGGGTGGGAATTCAACTAATTGTATAGTTTGCGTCCGACGCCCTAGGATGATTATTGCTCCTTGAGCGTCTGTTGAATAAGGCAGCAGAGAAGCTCCTTCTCATTGAACCAGGTCCCGAACCAGAATGACGGGATGGACTTCTAAACCTCCCAAAAAAGGAGAAGAAATTGCGAAACATACGACGAAATCCACCATCTTCACTTGACCTCCTCCCGCTTGACGCCCATGTAATCCTCCTTGGAACACCACTGGTGGTAGTAAACCCACCATCAATTTCAGTGTACACGACAGGAAGGTCATGTTCTGCAGCTCCCCTGCCCCAAGTAAACCTTCCAACAGCAAAACCCCCACCAGGAAGCCTCCAAATTGTTAGTCCAACAACTTCTTCAGCAGAAGCAGGGGAGCTCCTGCCACTGCTATGCACGTCGGTAGGCAATTGGTGCCGACAAACAGGACATGAATTCCGGATAGAAAGCCAAGGAAGTATACAATCCGAATGGTAAATATGCTTACACGGCATCTCTCGAGCCTCAGAGTCGAGCTCAAATGGTTCCTTACAGACCGCACAATATGATTCCATAGGCACATTGCTAGCAAGAACCTTAACCACAGGCAAAGATTCAATCGCAGCCTTCGAAGCCGGTGGGTTTTCCAATGGGCCAATCCCGTTCACCTCCAGCTGCGCCAATTGATTGAGAAGGCGATCGAACCCCGATCCCATCAAGAACTCGGATATATTGGAAGGTAAAGGACGGAGGCTAGCCCCGGTACCATCATCATAATAAATCTCATAATTTCCTCCAGCTCCAATACCATTATTACTAATAGCGCCCGAATTAGAGGGATCGCGTAGAACAATGATACGATTGAAAGGGGAGCGATCCTCACCGTTTCTTCCGCTACGACGCAATCTTGGGACGAAAAAAGGGTCTGGGCCAGAAGCATCATCGTGGTACATCGCAGCAGCCGGAAACTGACGAACAACCGGAGATAAAGAAGGCGGCGACCTAAATTCTACAACGAATTCTCCACCACAATCAGGACAACAAACCGAATCTAGGGCCTGAGCCCTAACCCTGATAAACCGATTGCATCTGTAACACAAAAAAGTCGATCCTATCAAATCCATCAATTGATCGATCCAAAGACCAGCACTGAGTCCTTCACAGAATAAACCCTAATTATATAAAGTTTGATAGAGAGATTGAAATTACCGATTAAAATTCGATGCTGGGAAATCAACAAAAGCCAATAAACTTCAAGAATCCAAAAATGATCTCCCTCGAATGGCAGAAAGGATGCCAAAATTGCAGAAAAGGTTTCGCCTTCAAGTGTTGTAGTAAAATGGAGAGACAGGAAGAGATTCGCAGCAGACGAAAATTGAGGTTAAAAACAATTGCGTGGAACTTCGACACCGAAGGCGTGTCGCTTGTTTAAGCCTTGAATTTACGCTTTAAGCCTTTCTTTTTAACTAACCAATCCAATTTCGTTAATACATTTTAATTTTCGTTGTATTCATTTATAAATAATTAGCATTGATTAATTATCGTACGTTGCCGCCATGTGCATTTGTCCTCTATTTAAATAAACAAAAATAATACCAATTACATACATAATCTCCATTTTCTTTCTTATAATTAATTATTATTTCTTTTGGTAATGATTGATCAAAATTATAGAATCAAATTTTCTCATTCCAATCAATAATTGGCAATCGCAATTTATAGGTGAGTCTAGTTGAATCGTAATATACATATACTATCTCATTTGAGATTGAAAGTTCAAATTTCTATACCTTACGTTCACGTGTTGTATTAAACATAAACTGTAAAGGTGAGTCATCAACATTTGTGATGATGATTGATATCCATTTTATTGATTAACTCATACTTAGATTTGACATGTTTTTTATATATATGTTTAAATGATATTTTGTTTTTATATACATGTTTTTCAACTATGGTTTTATTTTACTCCTAAACTTTTATAATATTTAGGAAAAATATCTTTTTTGATTCATAGGTTTTGGGTCTAATTTCTATTAGATCCCTAAGTTTTAAATGTTACACATTTTGTTCTTAAGTTTTGAGTTTGATTTCAATTTAATCTCTAAGTTTCAAATGTTACACTTTATGTCCTTAAGTTTTGAATTTTGTTTCAATTTGATCATGAGATTTCAAGTTTTATACTTTTAATATTGACTTTTCACTAAATACCCACATTTTATTTTGACGTTAATGTCTATTAATTAATTTGCAAAAGTTATAAAGTGAAAATTTAAAAATAATTTGAGTAAAATTTGAGGTCAGAACTGTAAATCTTGAAACCTAAAAACCAAATTGGAAAAAAAAAAATCAAACATTGAACATAAAATGATAACGTTATGAAACATGAACTTAACTGAAATCAAATTCAAAACTTAAAAACTAAAATGGTAACATTTTGAAAATTAAAGACCAAATAGAAATTCAACCCAAAATCTATGGACAAAAAGTAATTTCACTAATAATTTTTTTTTGGTATCAGCCATTTCAAAATGTATATTTTCATATGTATATTTGAGAAAAACAAAAAAGGCCATTTCGTCCCTATTATTGTAAAATAACAATTTTTTATATTAAAATACTATTTTGATTTTTATATTTAGAAGTTTATCTAATTTTAATTGTCTAATTTTAGTCTATGTACTTTTAATAAATTTTAAATTTAGTCCTTTAAAATTAATTTTTGAAAATTTGATTAAATAATAATAATAATTTTCATGTAAATAAATATAATATGAAAATATGTTTTCAAAATTTATTGTAAAAATGTCGATATATAACAAAAAAAATTTTAAAAAATCAACCACAAACGAGCATTAAATAAGGACTAAAATTAGACAATTGAAAGACAATTGAAAGTTATAGAGATTAAAATTAAACAAACTTCGAACTACTGAGACTTAAATTGTATTTAATAAAAGTTTATTGTTTGGACTATAAAAGTTTATTGTTTGGACTTTCAAGATTTAGTCAGACAATGGGCTTCCAAAGCCCAGCCCAGCCCAATCCAATCCATTTAACAATTCGACATGTCGGATCTTCTCCCTCGTTCCAGCGTCCTTCTACATTTCATTTTCCTCTTTGATGGTATGTCAAGCAATTCTCGGTTCTCATCCAGCAAGGCGAGGCATTGTCGAAATTGAAAAGCTTACTGAGTGGGTAATGAATAAGTGGACGGAAGATTCAGTTGGTTTCGAGAAAGCGAAAGGAAGTTTAAGCAATGCGGGATGGAGCAAATGTGAAGTCGTCTTCTTAAAACAAAAAACCCAACAAACAATCGGTACAAAATTAGTTATTACTATCAACAAGTTCAGCAATGCATTGTAATGATTTTTCTTCTTTACATGTTAGTTAGTCCTGCTTTGAATTTATGCAGCATTTTGTATTTGGGATTTTGTTGCTCGAATGTCTTCCGCTTAGATTGGGTTGGACATGCTTGTGTTTGAAGTGAGGAGGATCGAGAGTGTTTCATTGAAGAAATGCAAGCACAGAATGTGGATTGGGTCAATCCCCTGAGGGGGATAATTCATGTGATGAAGTTACACCAGCGGATTAGGAAAGTAATTTCCACGAAGGAATATAATTTATACTCTCAAGAAGGCCCTCAATTTCTTAGGATGTAATTTATGTGCCTAAATTTGTTGGTTTCTGCTCATGGCGTCATGTATGCTTGAGGAAGAATTTCTATTATTGTGGTAGAATGTGATGCGTCATTGGGTGATATATCAGTTTAATCTATGAACCCACAGTTCTTAAATGGTACTGTTCTTAAATATTTATATTTATGATACATGATGAATGGAGGTAGTATGAAAATTTTCATACCCTACTGTAGTACTGGAAAATTTCTATGAGCCACAAGTGTTGAGTTAACTAATGTGGCAAATGGTAAATGCCTGCCCTTTGTTCTTTTGCTGTATATGGTAATCTTAGGTTAGGAAGACACTAGTGTTGGTAATCAGGAGAAAGTCCTTCCTTTGCTTGAACTCTAGAGCTAAATTGAAGTCACTGACACTATTTCTATTTTGTTGACTTAGGAATCATAACAAAGTGTTTTCATTCTGTATTTGTTTTGTTTTGACCATTAGTTTGATCTAGTAAATGTCTCTCCTAAAAATTAGGAAGGTCTGCTTCCTTCTTGGCCCTTTTGTTTTTTGTACAAGATATCGAAATGAGTGCAAATTTCTTTGTTGAAAATTGCTTGGTGCTGTTTTATAGGTTTGTTGAAAGCTGTTACTCCAGCCAATCTTGAAGGAACATTTACAAAACTAAAGTAAGGAATTTTTTTTTTTTCTTTTTCTTTTTTTAAATTTGTTTTTTATTTTTTATTTTTATAAGAAACATTTCATTGATGAATGAAATAATCCAAAGAGTACAAAAGAGATAAACATCGAAAAACACAAATGAAGCCCGAACAATAGGGGAAGATAATAACATAATAAGATGAAGCAAATCAAGAGAAAAAAAATGAACAACTGAAAGAGATAAAATATAAAAGCACAGGATCCCCGATCAAGTGCAACAAGGAAACACAAATAATGCTGCACGCCAAAAGAGATGAGAGCCTATCAACATGTTTCACAAACAACGATGGAAATTGTAAACACGATGTCTTCATTAGGTCAAACACTTCCCTAGGAGAATTTATATTACAATGGAAGTCAGAATGGGACACTCAAAGCAATGTATAGAACTTTGATAAACAAGTTGTAGTTATTGAAGAGATTTAATTACAAGTTTAGTCCATTTCATATTTTTTAAAAGAAGTTTAGTTCATAAACTTTGAAGTTTGTTCCTAAAATGTCTTCAAGCTTTCAAAAGTATCTATTAGTTCTTTGCACTTTAAATTTTGTGTTTAATACGTCTTAAAGTTTGAATTTTGTATTTAATAGGTCTCTATTGTGTCTCTACTAGGTCTATGAATTTCAAAAAAGATCAAATAGGTCAAGTCACTTTTACATATCTTTTAAAGTTATGACATCAAATGGACACAAACATGAAAGACTGGGGACTAGCTTGTTATTTAACTAAACAAAGATGTATTAATATGCGTAACATGATATTAATATTGAAACAGAATGCAAAAATCTTCAACATATGCTCATTGGACTCTATTTCTCTGAGTAACTAACAAAATAAGATAGAAAGATGGTTGAATAAAACCACAAGAGCTTCTAATTCTGCAAGAAGGCATTATTTTTGTACTGTCATAGTAGACCTCTTCTTCCTGCAGCAACTGGAATCATCCTCACATGGAAGGGCAGAAAGTGATGGCATAACGTGAAACCTTGCATTTACGAAGGCTGGAAGGATCGTCAAAAGCATAGGTGTAAGCCTTGGGGCACATGGCTTTGAATAAATGAGCAAATAGCGTGGGCCTGCAGGTTTTGGGGTTTGCATACTTCCCTGTGCAGCAGTACTTGGCTGATTGCATGGCTAAGCAGGCACTCTTGCAGCCCACCACTTTTCCATTTTTCTTCACCTCCAATGCTGATGGACAGAAAATGTTCACATCAATATCACAGGACGCGATGCCACAGCCAGTTCCACCCCCAATTGGCTTCATTGAAAGAGGCAAGTTGAAGCCATCTACCAAGCTAACATCATAATAATGCAAGGGTGAAATAGATGATCCCAGAGTCACTTCAACAATAGTTGCTGGAGGAACACCAGCAGTGCCTCTACAATGTAATCTGCCTGAACAATCTCCAGTGTCGCACGAGCCTTTGCCTTCATGGCTAAAAGAACACCCTTGTCTTCCCCAAATCCTGCCTGACCACTTCTTTGGCATTTCTACCACAGCGTGCTTGCCTCTGCCCAGATGAAAACCACCGTCCATCGGCGTATTGTGACCTGAATTGCCGAGTATTCCAGGCCAGACACTTTCATTGCAATTGTTTACTAAAATTAGCTGTTCTCCACCTGCAAGCAGAGAAAAACCTTAGTGTATGAAGTGAAAAGGAGGAAAGTTATTGCAAGAAGGAATGTTTATATTTACTTGTAAGTGAGATGGAGATTGCCAAACAGAGGATAAGAAACAGACAGGAATGCATGATCTGAAACTTATGAACAGGCTTGCAAATGGTGATGAAACTTCCAAACATTTAGCTGCTTGTGATCTGATTCTGAATGACAGAGATTTTGGAAGAGAGCTATTATTTAAAGGCTGTATTGCTCTAGTTTTTTCCCTAGTTTATACTCCTTACTTTCACTTTCACTATAAAGGGATTTATCCATTCCTTCAAATTGGGGGCATTCTCTCTCTCTCTCTCTCTCTTGTTCGCTTTGACACATCACTATAATACACTTCCAACTTTTGAAAAGAGATCCAACTCGAGCTCAGCTCATAAGATTCTCCACTTTGCTAGATTTCCTCATTGAAATATGCTCTTCCCCTAAAGGGTGAGGGATTTCTTAAATTGTATGATCATAAAATTCATTTCCACACAAGCAGATTCTCTTATTGTCGTAGAAACGATTGCTTGGCTTGTTCAAAAAGAGAAAAGTTGGTTTGTTGAATGTTGAAGTTTTGAATTTCATGCTTTCCATTTTCTCCCAATTTTTATATATTGTTGCTTGCTCCTTTTGAGTTATTAGCAACCTTGTTTCTTACACTCATTCGGTGATTAAGGGAGTGAGAGGAGACCATAAATGGAATAAATGCAAACTCTCATCAGACAGAAAATTTATCGTGTTGTTGATGTTTTTAATGTTTTAATGTTCTAAGCTTCATGAGGATGTGGATGATTAAAGAGAATTGCAATTTTCAGTTAGGATAGACAACAATTTAAGATTTAAAATGTCAGTGTTTTAAAAACTGATTAATTCAAGACATAAACTGTTAACATTTCTTGAATTGCCCATGTAATTCAAGTTAAAAGGTCGAGCTTCCATTTGGTATACTGATTTCTTTATTTCAAACTATAAATTTACTAATATGAACTACTAAACTTATGCCATGTAGATTGATATTTATAAAAATAGTAAACTTTGCCTTCTGATACAAAAATATCCAGATTTTTTTAAAAGTTGAAATATTAGGCTTGATCTTTCGTGAACTATCCTTGGATAAAAAACCTCTAGAATATTGGATGAAAAATTGGTAGATAATTTTTTTTATTAAATATTCACTAAGTAAATGGTCAGACATTTTTGTATATTTTACTTTCATAATTTTGATCGGAAAAATATCAACATAAGACATTTAAAAAAAATTTAAAGGCATTTTTATAACGATTCTTTTCAAATATAACAAAATTTTACTACATATCATTATTATTTATGTCACGATAGATATGCAGATAAATAATATATTTTTGACTATTAATTATAAATATTTAAACAGTTTTGTAATTTAAAATAATTCACCTTTTTAATAATTTAACATTAATTTTTACCAAATGTTTCTTCCTTTAGCTTTGATTTCAAGCGCTCCCTCGCTTTGGCCGTTTCTCTGAAGCTATGATTCGGGTCGCTGTTCAGCTGTCAAAAACCACCGCCGCCGTCGTTCGAACTGCGAGATTGGGCTCCAGCTCCCGTTTCTCTCTTCTTTCTCCTCCATCGTCCTCGTGGTTAGCTTCACCCTGGAGATCTCTTCACGTTGGAATTGACCAACCAAATGGTAGCCCGGTCGCTCGTCTGATGATCAATTATGCTCTATCTCACGCTAGGTCTCAGAAATCAGGTCCACACTTATTTGATTTTCCTATTTTGCTTTTTTCTTAATTCTTGCTGCACAAGTTGTTTTCGTTTTGTTTTTGTCAAAAATCTGTATGAAGTTTTTGGTCTGTAATATTTTTTAATGTGATAACTAGACGAATCGTACGCACAAGGTCTTCTGGTTCTGGAGCAGTGCCTCTCTGCTCAGTCGAGTGAAGGCCAAGATGCCGATAACTCCAGGGGCGCGGTATTGCTTGCTATGTCTACCTTGTTTGCTGAAAGGTTTTCCTTCTGTTTCATTTATCTTCTTCTTCTTTTTTTTTTTCTTTTTTTTTTCCCCTTCAATTCATTTCATTAAGGTTTACGTAGTATTCTAATTGAATCGAATTGCTTATGGGTAAGCAATTGTCCTAATTTGGTTGTTTCAGAGGTGATATCCACGATGCTATAGATAAACTTCAGCGAATTGAGGATTTAGCACATTGTTCTCTAGATATTAGAGGTAAAGTTTCCAAGGGTTTTAGTTCGTTCTTTTAGCCTAGTTAAGCTCGGTGCAAATTGATTATTGGCTCGTGTTTTGACTGTAGTTTCTTCTTAACTTTCTTGTAGTGGCTGCTCTTGAAGCACTTGCTGGACTTCATCTCGAATTAGACCTGGTAAATTTCCTTGTAAAGTTGTAACTATTGCTCATCTCGAATTGAGTAACATGGATCAAAGTTATCTGGGGACGATTCTTCATATATAGGATGATTCTTCATCAGCTATAGCGGATAAATGCTTACAACTATTTGAAAATAGTGAACTCACTGATGATGGAACTTCTGAAGTTCTAAGAGCTCGTGTAAAAGCTGTAAAAGGGCTGGTTGAGCTTGTCAAAAATAACCTTGATGCAGGTGTTTGGCCTTTAGTATTCTCTCTACGCATCTTGTTCTGTCGTGAAGTTTTACTCAAGTTAACTATTGGTTATCTATCCGCAGCTGAATCGTTATTTGAAGGGTTTCAAACTATTGAAAGATGTGCTGGTAAGGTACTCAACTATCTGTGGGAAATTTTGTTGATTACGTTCTATTGACATTTTGATTCGTAGGTAGTGCTGCTTTTGCATACGGAGAATTCTTAGTAGCTTCACAGAACTTTTCATCTGCAAAAGAGGTGTACCAGAGAGTAATTGAAGTGGGATCAGAAGTTAATGATTCGAGTGTGCATTGTCCATTAGCTGGTGGTAATATGTCTCCAATGGACGTACTAGTGGCCGCTACTTGTGCTTTAGGGCAGCTTGAAGGGAACTTGGGGTAGCTTCTTGGGCAAGTTGCCAATAAGATTCCTTATTGTAGTAATTATGAATCATAGCTATACCCTGTTTTGTCTAGGAATTTTGCTGAAGCCGAGGATCTACTGACAACCACGTTAACTAAAACAGAAGAATATTTTGGTATGGTAGTTGCTAATTTAGAATTCTCAATATAATTGAAACTTTACGACATATATACAACTGAAGTAGTTTCTGTTCTTTTTCAAGTGGCATTGTTTGGCTATTTTCCAAGTGGGTATGAGGGCGTCTAATTATTAGAACATTACATGGTACAGGATCTCACCATCCCAAGGTTGGCGTTGTCTTAACCTGTATAGCACTCATGTTTCGACACAAAGCAATGAAGGAACATTCAAGTTCACTTTTGATTCAGGAGGTTGGATTTTGCCACTGCCTCACTTATGTTCTTTACTCCCTTCGAATATAAGCAAAAATTATTCATCCTTTAGTGCAGTGAGGAAGGTGTTGATTTCTCTTCCCAACATCCTGGCTGTTGGTTCTTGTCTACTGGCCCTATGCAATTCAGTTACAGTTCATATTCATGCTTCTTATCTGAAAGTTGGCTAATCAAATATCAAATCCTCATAGTTTATAAAAGTATTTCTTGTTAGTTGCATTTCAGCAGATTGCTCTAAAAATTCCTTTACAGGGACTTTATAGGAGAGCAATGGACTTGATGAAAGTTTCACCAAAAGGTATTGCCAACCAACGCCATATCTTTAACTTTCTTTTTTTAATTAATTTCAATTGAATAGTTTATTCTCTTGAAGGCACGGGAGAACAATTAAAGGTGGACAGACGTGACATAGCAATCATAGCTGGAGGTACTGATCAAGCATCTATGTGATTTAACCGTTTAGCTCGAGGCTTGTAAAAAGAAGAAACAAATCACTGCATCAGATCGAAATGTTAATTACGAGAGCTCTAGTAGTGTAATACATTGAATAACTTTCAGATGAACTGATCATATCCCACCACTGATTATGGTCGAAATTTCTCATCAAGTCACATCTTATAGCAAAAGAGACATCTTAAGCTTTCATAAACGTGGTGGTCTGAGCATTATTACTAATCGATATCACTGATTGCATCTGTAGGTGCGTATGCGAAGATACTTGATGTCCAAAAGAATAGAAAGGCTGAAGGACAGATGATGAAGAACTGGGCAGAACTTGCTTGGAGGAATCGCAGGATATCACTGAAAGAAGTTCTAGACATAGGTCAGCCTCCATCCAAGGTGCCTGTTATCGATACTCGAATCTGTAGGCTTATTTAATTTGCAATATTCTCGAGTTCTGGTATCCTTACAGAAGTCAAGAGAGTGAGCATATTCTCAACGGTGACAATGGATGTAATTACTTATGAAGTACAAGAACTTGAAGATTGTAGAATTCTCTAGTACAGTTGAAAGTCCTGTGTTACAATTACAATTTCATTGTTTTTCCTTTTTCAATTCAAAAAAACACAAAGGATCTCAAGATGTTTAAAAGTTTTCTGGAAATCAAAGAGGAAGATCCAGGCCTTTCCCAACATCGACTCCAATCACCTGAAGTATTCCTTTGTTCAATATCTGAAAAGCCAGACAAATAAAACCCATAAACTTAGATATAGAAGGTACAAAGAAGAAACTTTTCTTTATATTAAAAAGAAAAGAAAACCTCACCAGCTCCACTATGAAAGTCCCAATAAGACCTATCATGCAGGCTCTGGAATTCCAGATTTCAGCAGTTTTAGTAAATCCAAGAAACGGGGCTTCAAATTTCGGCTCTACTTTTGGCAATTCAACCTTCAAAACAGAAATGAAGAGGTAATTCCCAAGCCCACATTAATTTATCATTCTGAATTTCTTAAAGCTTTTGAGATGTAAAAGATTTTTTCAAGAGGTGAAACAGAAATGGGAAAAAGTCCACAAATTTGAAGAGGATAGACAGCGTACTCCAGCCGGGGGCTTTGCGGCCTGAACCCTGAAAGGGGCACGAGCCTTGGTGTTATTGGCACGGAAAGACCCAATTTGAAAGAGACAGAGTCGGCCGTCTTGATGGTTACAGATCGGAGCTCTGGCCGGAAGAAGAGAAGATGAAAAAATCGTAGAGGAGGACGCCATTCTTTGGTAATGCCCCAAACACAACCACAACCACTGCTTCGGTAATGTTATCTGATCTTTCCCTTTTTTTTTTGGGGAACTTTTTCCACCTTAAATTAAATGCTAAGGCTGGAGTCTTGGTCCTACTAGATCTTGAGGATTTTCAGCTTTGTTGAAATTGTTTTCACTTTTGACTTCACTGATTATTGACTATTGGTAAATTTAGTCGCATAGAAACGGTATAGAAATTGTCCGCTCTTTTCCAATTTTTATTAAGAAAAACATCCCTGAGGAATAAAATTTTTTTGCAAGAAAATTTCTGATAATTTTTTTTCAAATAAAAAAAAACTTTTGCTTGTGTTATCATAATGGAAATTACCGGAACGATTTAAACACATGAGAGCAAAAGAAAATCGAGAGGGCAAGGAGTGAAAAAATCTAAATCCGAAGGAGCGAAGGAACTAAGAGGTAGTGAGGAGCAGAAAACCTATACTCATAGGAGCGAAAGCGAGATTTCAACCAAAATGTACAACATTTCATTTTGGTAATTTCATGCTAATATGATGTGAGTAGAAAGTCAAAACATGTACTTATTAAAAATTGGATCAAAATTCATTTGGATCTTCTAAAATATGTCAATTTCGAGAAATTGCTATTATTGAAAAAGTTTTTTATGGGACAAAACTGATCTCTTTTTTAAAAACTTCTTTTTCTAACCCGTTTTTCAACTTTTTAGAATTTTAGAGATGGGTCTCACGTGATAAAATGGTATGAATACCCTAAAAAACCATCTTTCTTTGCACTCAAATCACATCGTTTTCTTCCCTAAGACCATCTTCACTAAATTGTTCTCTAATTTATGTCATTTATGGTAAAACCCATCCAATGTGACTCGATTTTCTGGAAATAAACTCATAAAAAAACTTCTTTGAAATGCTGATTTCTAGAAATAGGTTTTCGAATAGTTGGTGGTAAAAAAAGGAAAGAAAAATTCAAAATTTTCAAGTAGGTGAGGTCTAATATGTGTAGGAAATGTTTTAAATTAGAAAGAAAAAGATTTTAGTATGCATTTTTTGCCTGTAAGTTGAAGGAATTGATGAGAAAAGTGATAGAATGCTCAAATTTCCCAAAGGTTGGTGTGTATTTTGGTTGTCAGAAAATCCTACGGAAAAAGTTACAGGATGTCCAAATTTTTCGAAAGTTGGCGTGTATTTTGGCATTTTGTCACTTTTTGCGTCAACTCCTTCAACTTATGGAAAATATGAACTTACGGGAAAAATAACGCAAAAAACGCATACTAAATTCTTTTTCTTTCTAATTTCAGACATTTTCTACACATATTAGACTTCCTCTATCTGAAAATTTTGGATTTTCTTTTTCGTTTTTTACCGCTAACTATTCGAAAACCTAAATTTTCATAAATCAGCGTTTCAAAGAAGTTTTTTGTGGATTTATTTTCAGAAAATCAGGTCACGTAGGATGAGTTTTTTTGGGTATTCATGTCATGTCACCATGTGAGGACCCATTTATGAAATTCTAGTTTTTAAAAAAGAGGTTAGTTTTGTCCCGTAAAAAACTTTTTGGGTTAGAAATAACAATTTTGGTCAATTTCCTTCTTGCCTTTAAATATCTAAGATTCATTTTTGGTTAGATCAAATTTAGTTCATGTGTTTAAGTCTCAACTTTAAATAGTATATAATAGACTCATAAAACTTCAACTTTGTATCTAATACATCTCAAACTTTAAAAATGTTAAATTGTCAAATAGGTCCTTAAACTTTCTGCTTTTTCAAAAGGAAATTGGTATATTCGATCTTTTTAAAAATTAATGAATTCACAGTACATAATATTGAACTGTGTTCAATAGATTATTAAACTTATTGTCTGTTCTTGAATTTTAAAAATTGTCAAATAAATTAATAAACTTAAGAGCTCAATTATTTATAAGATACGATATCTAAAATCTAGAGATTTTTAGGGGTTTTTTTTTTTTTTTTTAATATAGTTATAGGGACTTATTAAAAACTTTTTAAAATTTTGGGTGCATTAGACGTAAACATAAAAATTGATATACTATACTTGTGTAGACTCTTTCATTCTTTTAAAAGAAAGTATGAAGAAGACTACCTAGGAAAAGGTGCAATTATTATTATTAATTTGAGTATAATTTAATATGAGACGAAAATTTGAATGTAGGATTTTTTTTTTCTTCACAATTTTTTTAACCCAAAAAGAACGGAAAAGAAAAAAAAAATAAATGTGTAATTATTTTTATAAAAAAATTGCATTTGCATTGTAAATGGATGAATTTTGAAAATGCTAAACTTATTAGTATAAATTAATACTTAATTGAGATATCTAGGGCCAGTTTGGATTAACTTAGAAAATAAATATTTTTTTAAAAATTTATTTTTATTTAAACACTTTTGATAATAATTATTTTAAATAAATAACTTATAAACACTTTTTTCTTTTTAAATAATTTATTTTTGAAATTAAACATTTGAAAAAGTATTATAAACATACCCTTAACGTGTTTATTAAGATCCTTAAAATTAAAATGTTAACTTTCATAAAATTTCGTAGTTATGAATTTCAACTAAAAGAAACCATCGAAGAGGTGATTAAATTGTTGGATGGTGGAGAGAAACTACAGAAAAATATACATATAGTTTCTATCCAAAAATTATTAGGAGGTCTAATAATTTTAATTCCATCTCCAACGACTATTATATGATAGTCTATTTGTTGCAACTTCATTGAAGGTTTTTTTCCCACACTTTTTTTCTTCTACTTCAAAAAATTAATTTTTTTAAAAAACTTAATTTTAAAAGAAAAACTTTTTTTATAACTCGCTTTTAGGATAATATTAATCTAAAATGTAATTTAAAAAAGGGTAAATTGAAAAAAATCACTTCTAAAAGTATAGAGACAGTTATAATTATACTTTCAAACTTTTAATGATAAAATTTAGGCTTGTTGTTGAAATGAGTAGTTAGCCTCTGCAGCACCATAGCCCTAAACGCGCCATTGAAAATGTTGTCAGGTGGATCACCACCATGGGAAGTAATCATCCTATATATATAAGATATTAGTTTTCTTGAAAACAACTTCTAAAATTAATCTCCTGAAGTTAAAGATTAAAAAATTAATGCTTAAAATATATTATATCTAATGTATACGAAATTTTAAGATGGAGTCAAAATCATATTCATCCATTTTTTTCAACATACTTCTATTTATACTATATTAAAAGGATAGAATATATGAAAAACATTTTGAAACAATTTGCATTTTCTGTAATTTATACTATTACAAAATATACCACTGACAATTAATTTTAAAGACTAATATTAAATAAATTAAATAAATAATTAATATTCAACAACGTCCCATATAATATATTAATATCGTTGAGATGAATCAGCGCAAAACAATTTGTATCTTCGTAAATGTATAACTTTTCTTTATAAAAACAAATAAATAATTAATATTAAGTCATTAAATTAATTTCAAATATGTATACGTACATCCAATGTATGAAAATAATAGTTTTTAATTTAAAAATCAACATCCAATATAATAAAATTAATATTGTTGAGATGAAAACGTGTGGAATTTTAATCGTTGTAAATTTCTAACTTTTTCTTATAAAATAATAAGTAATTAAATTAATTTCAAACATGTGCATTCAATATTAAACAAAAATTCAAAATTTCCATTATAATAAAATTATAGTTTTAAAATTGAAAAATCTTTATAATCATAATAAAACATTATAAAATATTTATTAAATATCTATTCTAAAGAAAAAAAAAAAAAAAAAAAGGTTAATTTCATTTCTCAAAATTTATCTCTCCTTGGGCGTGAGGTAGTGTCAAGTCCTCGTCTGTTTTCTGTCTGCGAGCCGACCAGCGCTCCTCGATTGCATTTGGAAGTTAAATAGATCAGTCTTTCCTTCCTCAGCCCTTCTCGATTCAGATCTCTCTCCCTCTTCGGTCAATAAACTCATCAATTCCAGAAATCCCTGGTTTGAATATCTCTTTCTCTATCTGCTGTTTGTTTATCTCACTATCAATCTTCAAATTTACCACTGGTTTGTTTCTTCTTTTCATCTTGTGTGATGGATCTGGATTTTGCGTGCAATTTCCCTAGCTTTGTTTGCCGATATGATCTGCACATTACATGCTTTCGAACTTGGATCTGCTGTAATTTGTGAATTTCTGACATTCTCTAGATTGCCTGCATGATTTTGATTGTTGATTTATAATTGCAGTAGTTTGTGGGAATAATCAGAGTTTCAGCTTCAGATCCCTTACTTTTCTTCTTTCCCTTTCCCTGTCCCCCGTGAATGTCGGCCCGATCTCAAAGACCTTCCGTGCTCTAAGGTCTTTCGTAGTAATATAGTTCTAGGTGAAGTTTGATAGATATCATGGGTATACATAAAGAGTTAGGGCAAAGAATGTAGGAAAGGAACTCTGTTTATGCACTTTATATCAAGGGGATCGATAATATCATATTTCGTGCACTTTAAATATTCAAAAACATTTTAGATGAAGCTCTTGAGGTAACTTTTATTAAGTGTGTGACTAACGAAATCTCATTCCTAGGTGCGGAAGACACAACTTCTCTTATCTGAAGTCGGTGATTGTTGGTTTGTATTCTCGTATCATTAAAAAATGGTAAAGGCATTTATGTTATTGAACCATTTGTTGTCTCTCTTTATCCGCATTCTTTTGTAAATTTATACGAAATTATCCATAATATTTTATTTTTCTGAATTTTCTTCTCATTAACTTGTTTCCAAGTGCTTTTTTGTTTTAACCGATTGAAGTTCATGAACGTTGAGGGGGTGAATTCAGCTATGCTATCATACTAATTTTTGTTTGGATATAATGTTATATATTCTCAAAATTATTTTGTCTGACGTCACTGAATCTGATATTATGCACCCTTTAATCTACTTTAGGAATTGTGGTAGGAACTAGCATGAACATCCTGCTCATGAAGATCATTAGTGATTTCTCTTTTTTAAGCTGGATTTTATTATGTATTTGTTGCATCTTGTTTCTTGTTTTATTTTTCTCTGGTGGCTTGCTTTTGACTTCCGGTGGGTTTCATGAATTTATCTTTTCTCCTGCCCCCTTATTTTCTTCTGACGAGCGTTATATATGTTGCATAGGTTGTTCTTGCTGCATCCATTGTTAGCAAGTCTGGGAAAGGTGAGATATTTCCTTTATCCATTCTACAACAACATTTTTGAACTTTATCTTTTGTAATGGTGGTTTTCATAGTTAGCTTTTTATGCTGTATACTCATTGGCTGGCCTCTCTCTCACCTGGGCACAAACAAAAACCTTTTTTCCCTTAAATTTTCTTTTCAAGTCTTTGATAAATCTTAGTGACTACTTACAAGGCTGTCATTTTGGATGTATTCTTTTTCAGTTCTTGTTTCTAGACAGTTTGTTGATATGTCTAGAATCAGAATTGAGGGCCTTCTTGCTGCTTTCCCAAAGTTGGTTGGAACTGGAAAACAGCATACATACGTGGAGACAGAAAATGTTCGCTATGTTTACCAGCCAATAGAAGCTTTATACTTGCTTCTTGTAACAAATAAACAGAGCAACATCCTTGAAGATTTGGACACCTTAAGGCTCCTTTCGAAGCTTGTATCCTTTTTTGAGATGGCCTATAGATATTTCTAGTGCTGTTAATGCTGATCTTGTGTTGAATTTGGGTATGCTGGCTCGTGGTCCTACTGTAATTTCTTTTATTCCATAAACTTTTGGGTGATCTCCGACTTCAAATTAGTAGTAATTTCAAGGGAACTAACAAAGTTTGCATATGCTAGAACAAAGCAGGTATGTATTAAATCCTTATTGATGATGTGTTGTATAAATGAAAAGATTAACTGTAGACTGCAAAGGATAATAAAATTCTATATGAACATATGAAACAAATCAAGTCTTTTCTGGTAAGATCATAAGTTTTTCTTTTTCTTCTTATGACAATTTTTTTTGCACGTCTGATAAGAGGGGTGCCCTCCAACATGTGTATGTATATACCCTCTTAAATGTGTATGTGTGGGAGTTTTGTTTGCACAGTAAGATAGTTCTTTACAAATGCTTGTGTCAAACATGCTGAGAATGGATTTATGCTGGAGTCCTTAACCGATTCTAGGTACCTGAATATTCACTCTCTATGGATGAAGAGGGAATCTGCAAAACAGCATTTGATTTGATTTTTGCTTTTGATGAGGTTATTTCGCTTGGGCACAAGGAAAACGTGACTGTTACCCAGGTTAAGCAATACTGTGAGATGGAGAGTCATGAAGAGAAGTTGCACAAGTTGGTATTGCAGAGCAAGATAAATGAAACTAAGGATGTCATGAAGCGGAAAGCAAATGAGATTGACAAAAGCAAGGTATTTTTTGCATGCCCTTCATCATTCTTTTTCACAACTAAAATACTCATCTTTCAAAAAAACTATTTGTTTCTAATAAAATTAAATCAAAGTTGATAATTTTTCATATATATTGCAGATTGAAAAGAATAGGGGTGACAAAGGAGGCTTTATGTCTTTACAGTCTATGGGATCAGGAAAGATTGATAATAGCCTCGGTGACATGGGCATATCATCAGGTGGTGGAGGTGGTTTTGGTAGCAGTTCTGGTTTTGGATTGGGTGCTGATGTCGAGTCCTTTTCTAGCAAGCCTAAAGGTTACCCTTTGTTTAAATGCACGTTTGATGAATGTTATTTATGATGAGTTGTCAGTTTGTTCTAAGTAGTCACTTGTCCTTGCAGTTTGTTACACATATTTCTAAGCAGTCACTTGTCCTTGCATCAAGACAATATACGCTGGCGATGTTATCTTTTAGTAATTTGTCATATAATTTATGGCCAATGAAGATTGTCATGTATTAAGTGGACGCTGACCATTCTACTTTGTATGTCTGTTATTAGGCCGTCCACCTTCATCTGCTACTGCTCCTCCTAAAGGCCTTGGCATGCAGCTTGGTAAATCCCAAAGGACAAACCAATTCTTGGAATCTTTGAAGGCAGAAGGTGAAGTAATAGTTGAAGATGTACAACCAAGTGTTGGTCCATCTAAATCAGCTGTCCCACCCCCAACCGATCCTGTTACTCTATCTGTGGAGGAGAAACTCAATGTGTCCCTGAAACGAGATGGTGGAGTTAGTAACTTTGACCTTCAGGGAACAATGTCCCTTCAAATTCTTAACCAAGAAGATGCCCACATTCAAGTTCAGGTACTTTGGCTCATATTAAGGATGCTGTATAACAGACACTACAACTTCTCTAGGTGATTGGTATCCGCAACACAAACCTTACAATTTCCACTATTTGACTAATAATAATTGATTTCTGGCATAAGTGATAAAGTTTCCTTCAAATGTGTACAAAGCTAAAAGGTTTTCGTCATTGGATTGTTCACAACTTTGGCACTCAGGACAATTTTGTCTCTAAATCTGTTCCTATAGTATTTTGAACCACCTCTCGCCCACTGCCTTTCTTCTCATCTTGTGTTCTTGCAGTGTTATTATGATTTGATTTGCAAAGCTGGTTTTGTTATTTGTTTCACTATCTTGATTCGTTATGCCTTGTTTTCAGATTGAGACTGGTGGGAACCCAGGCATCCTTTTCAAAACTCATCCCAACATGAACAAAGAGTTATTTTCCAATGAAAACATTCTAGGCCTGAAGGACCCGAACAGGCCATTTCCTACAGGTCAAGGTAGTGATGCTGGAGTTGGTCTCTTGAAGTGGAGAATGCAGAGCACTGACGAATCAATGGTACCATTAACAAGTAAGTTTGAATCCTTCTCATACAAATACAGTTTTCTAATATATATTATATTTTCTAAAAGCTATACTTACGAGGCTTGCAGTCAATTGCTGGCCCTCTGTTTCTGGAAATGAAACCTATGTCAGCATTGAATACGAGGCTTCATCAATGTTTGACCTGCGGAATGTTGTCATCTCAGTGCCTCTTCCTGCTCTTCGGGAGGCACCTAGTGTAAGACAGATTGATGGAGAATGGAGGTATAGATTTATCTTTACTCTCTTTAGTTTTCACCTGGTTTTTATTCTTTCATTGGAATCATCACTTCCATAGATTCTTTAATCGAAATGGGACTCTCCTTGTTGAACTTTGAAACACGTTTAATTAAAGTAATTTTTATAAGGGTTTAGGGTTTAGGGTTTTATTATTTATTTTTTTTTTAAATCTTATTTTTTTAAATGGGATATGGCAAAAAGAAACAATTTCGTAAATTTTTTATTTAATAAGTCTCAATGTTGAGAACTCTCGGAAAGGCAAAACTTATTACATGATTCTAATGAAGCGGATCCAAATCACTATCCTTTTGAATTTAGAGCCGCATTTGCCCAGTTGTTTCCCTATAGTTTGACACCTGTTTTTGCTCAACCCGCAGGTACGATTCTAGAAATTCTGTGTTGGAGTGGTCTATAGTTCTCATTGATAACTCAAACCGCAGGTATGTAGTGTTTGGCTTCCCTCTATTACCCTACTAGCAATTGCATGCTTATGTTTATTATTTGTTCCATTTTCTTGACAGTGGATCAATGGAGTTCGTTGTTCCTCCAGCCGATTCATCCGTATTTTTCCCCATTTCTGTTCGGTTTTCAGCAGCTAGCACATTTAGCGATCTGAAGGTTTATTCTTGTTCTGCCCTCTACTTGAAACCAGATATTAATTACACACCTCTCAATAACCATTATTTAATCTGCTCTTGTGTGTCCCTATTAGACTAACTTAAACTTTTTTTTGATCTAGAAACCCCTATTAAACTGACTTTTTCTCTCATTCACATCTTGTTATAACGTTACAATAGGATTTGAACCACGCTTATTCTATTCTTTATTTGTCATTATCCTGCATACCTCTTAACATTGGTTTGTAAACTCCACTGTTGCAGGTTGTCAACATTTTGCCTCTTAGAGGTAGTGCTCCTCCCAAATATGCCCAGAGGACACAGTTGATTACGGAAAATTACCAAGTTGTGTGATTGGCCATGTGTTTTTTACTAAAATTTTCCCGTCATTTTGCACTGAGAAAATTGTTTTAGTGATTTGGGCAGGTTTTACTTGTATATTTACTGTTTTGGAATTTATTCGGAACTAGAAGCGGCCACTAAAGAATTCCTGATGAGCCTTTTCAAATATCTTTTGATGTTTTCTTGAGCAGCACAGCTAAATTCTCCGGATTTTTATGTTGAGCCGTCATATTAAGTATAGTTGAAGGCTCACGTCGAAGAATTACTGATGAAAAGACAAAAAAAGGAAACCCACCTTTTAAAACCTCTTTCAAATCCAATTGAATCTCATCGTTCTATTTTTAAAACTTTCTGTTTGTTTTCTTTTTATTCAGTATTGAGTATAAAATTTGTTGTGATTTCATTACCAAAAGAAACTTTAGACAAAAGTTGTAAAATCAAACAATAGATTCTACATTATGTATATTTACAACATAGCATTCGACCTTATCCTACTAATTCTATTTAATATTTATAAACAGTGGCTTTTCCTAATGTAATTGTGATAGTTCCGGTAAAAAAATTTGTGATGTACGAAAATTCTTACATTTAAATAAGTATTATAAAAAACAAAGTAATAATATAACAGTTTCTTTTAATACACATGTATCCGCGTGACGGTGCGTGTACATATATATACATATAGTTTAAATACTCTTCTTTTTTTTTTTTTGTTGTTTTTAGTTCTTATACATATTAAAATTTATCATTTTAGTCTTTTTTTTTTTTTTTTGTTGTTTTTAGATCTTATACATATTAAAATTTATCATTTTAGTCTTTTTTTTTTTTTTTTGTTGTTTTTAGATCTTATACATATTAAAATTTATCATTTTAGTCTTTTTTTTTTTTTTTTGTTGTTTTTAGTTCTTATACATATTAAAATTTATCATTTTAGTCTTTTTATTTTTTTCTCATTTTATTTTTAAGGGTTCAAAATGTTTATATTTAAAAATTCATGGGTCAAAATGTTTATTTTAAATGTATAAGTACCAAAATGAACTAAAATTGAAAATGGAGGACCAAAGTAGTATTTTAACCCCTATATATATGTCTCTTTTGATGCAACAGGTGTTTTTTATATGCTTGTGATTTAATTAAAACCATCGACTAAAATATTTTTATTCTAATTTTGATTATAGTTTACAGAAATCACACTATAAACTTAAAATAATAACATAAACAATAAATTATGCTACATTTAAATGGGAAATTTTAAGAGTTTCTATTATTTATTCTTTAAGTTAACATGTAAGGTAAATTCAAATCTCAAATTTTTTATAATGCTTAACTAACTGATCTATGCTTTTAAAAAAATAATTAAAAAAAAAAATCTAATTGATCTGTACTCAGAACAAGAGTTTAAAATTTTAAAAGTCAGAAAAGAATAAATGCAAACATAACCTTTGTATAGAGAAGTCTTAAAAAAGTTTTCATCCATCACAATTAGCATACTTTTAGAAAATTTGTTAAAATAGAAAATTACTTTTAGAAAATTCGTTAAAATAGAATTTAAAAATTGGAATGATCGAGATCCATTTAGAAAAACCATATATGAATAATTGTGAAAATAAATTTTGGAGGTAAGATTTGAAAATATAAGTTTTGATATAGAATTTGGAAAAGAATACAAATTTTGGAGAAAAATCCAAAAGAGATATAAAATTTGGAAAGATTCTAAATTTATTTGGGCTAGATTTCATCAAGAGAAGCAAAACGAATAGTTTGGTTATAAGATGAAAATTTGAATGCATTCAAATTTCAATGGTCAATATGCATCGAAAAGAAGCAATAAAAACTATTTCAACTAATTTTCTAAAAGGGTGTTAAAAGATTAAAACATTTGTAAATTATTTCGGATAAATTGAGTGAAAAAGGTATGATTGAGGGAAAGATGCAAACTACAAAGTTTTTAAGACTAATGAAATTTGAATCCACCTTTTTCACTCAATTATACCTCAAAATCGCCCTACAAAGGTAGAATAAAAAAAAATTGCGGAATTTTGGATTAGAGAGAAAGAAAAAAAGAAAAAGGTAAAGGAAGAAAAAAAAGAAGAAGCTAATTTATGCTTAATCACGAGGTTACGCATCCGAACGAAGTGAAAAGAAGATAGAAAGAGGCAATAATTGTAGCAAAAGGCAAACTGCCCAATGCCAGCTCTCGGAGGATCCTACAATTCCACCGCTACCGCCAGATCACCGCTTTTTCCCGACGACAGAATATATGAAACTTCAAAATTGGATGTCCAATAAAACTGAGAAATGGTCAAGAAATAACCCTTTTCAAGTGCCCCAAACCCCTTTTTCCTCTCATTTTTTTTGTTTTTCCAAGTTGCATTGGATAAACATTTAGGCTCCAAATCCATAAAAACTAATTTCACTCATTAATTTCAAGCACACATTTTATGTAAATTGAATATATATGGACACGTAGAAGTATAAAAAAAAAAAAAAAAAAAAATAAAAAAAAAAAAAAAAAAAAATAAAAAAAAAAAAAAAAAAAAATAAAAAAAAAAAAAAAAAAAAAGGCTTCATTAAAATGCGGGCCAAAATTAAGCCTACAGTCAAAACTCATTAAACTGTAAGAGATATGGGTTATGACCATAAATGATTTATTTTCTTAACTATTACATCACAATGTAAGAATCTGTGGAGCCCAATCTCTTTGACTCCAAATTCCCATTTTTCCTTACTTTTGGCTTTTCTTCAACCTTTTTCCACAGCTCCCGATCAAACCCAAATTCTCCATCATCATCTGTAAAAATTACCCCTAAAACAGAGATCCAAGGAACATACATTAATCTCACTTGAATTTACATCAAAACCAAACACCATATCTAACATAAATCATCAAGAGAGAAAAAGAGAGAGAGTTAGTGTTTTTATATGATCTTTTGGAGCTTCTTTTTTTTCTGTTTACAAATGGGAAGTCACAAGTTAGTCTCTGCCGTTGAGAAGTGAAAGAGGAGAAGTTGAAAATGAAGCAAAACTCATATCCATATCCCTATTTCCAGTCGATGAATAAGAACTAAACTTGTTAAAGGAAGAAGATGGAAATGAATTCACAAAATCATCGAACCCTTCACCATTCCTCCCTCCTTCCACCACTTTCGGCGCTGATATCTCCTCAGGAACTCCAATCTCCCCCTCCAGAAACCTCACCACCTGCCTCATAGTAGGCCGCGCCGCCGCCGAATCGTTCGAACAGAACAACCCCAGCTTCAAAATCATCACTGCCTCAGCTACATTGAAATCTCCTTTCAATTTTGGATCCATTACTTCCAGCAATTTCCCTTCCCTGTAATTCTCCCACACCCAATCCACCAGTACTAGCTCTTCCGACGAAGATTTCGGGTCGATCGGCCGCCGTCCGCAAGCCACTTCTAGCAGAAGTGCGCCGAATGCATACACATCTGAGCTGGTGGTGGCCTTCCCTGTTCTGGGTAACTCCGGCGCCAGATATCCCAGAGTGCCGACGACCCGAGTCGTGCTCGGGTTTGCCCCGTGTTCGTATAGTCGAGCCAGGCCGAAATCGCCGAGCTTCCCATTCATCTCGCCGTCGAGCAGGACATTACTGGCCTTCACATCTCTATGAATCACCACCTGTGTTAAGAGAAAATGAATGAACCAACGATTAAATTCAGTCATTAATCAACTCTTGCAAAGAAGCTTATAGGATTTCAGAAGTGATTTAACAACCTGCTCGTAGCCTTCGTGCAAGTAGAGCAAACCGGAGGCGACGCCCTTAATGATTCTGAACCTTTGTTCCCAACTCAGATTCACATCCGGGTCGTCGAAAATGTAGTTATCCAAGCTCCCATTAGCCATGAAATCATAAACCAGAAGCAGATCGCCACGGCGGCGACACCATCCCAGCAACTGAACCAAGTTCCGGTGACGAAGCCGGCCAATGCTAGCGATTTCCGACACAAATTCCCTTAGGCCCTGTTTCGATTCGTGAGAAATCCGCTTCACAGCCACTTGGGTTTTCGAATTCGGCAAAGTCCCTTTGTAAACTTTCCCAAACCCACCACGCCCTAAGAGCTCTTTATCCCTAAATCGCTTAGTCGCTTGCTTGAGCTCCTTGTAAGAGTACCGATGAGGGCCGATTTCGTGCTCCCAGGCCTCGATTATATCAGCGTTTTTTATCTTCCAAATGATTAAAACAGCAACACAAATCGCAATTACCACAATCAAAACGGCCGCAACAGAAACCCCAATTGTAAAACCAGTGTGCTTCTTCTTCGGACCTGGAACAGAAGGCAAAGAAGACAGATCCAGAGACTCAGCTGGTCCATTCATACTGAAACTCCATCCCAACACATAGTGCGAACTTGCAAGAAGCCCAGTTGAGGCCGAGAACCCAACGTACATAGACTCCTGAAGAATCGGAGAGAGATCTACATTAAACGACAGAATCGGCTTCTTGGGTTTGGTTGAAAACGGAGAAAGCGCAACCGTGAGTGAATTTACAGAGGAATCGTAATCGATCCAAGCTTGAATCGGCCTCCCACTTTTTAAGGTTAGATTCTGCTTGGTGGGTCCATCGTCGACGAAATAGGAAGCGGTGGTGGAGGCATTAGAAACCATATTGTTGAGATTGATTCCGACGTGGTTGTCGTTGATGTCGCCGAACTCAAAATCTTGAACGGTGTCGAACTCGACGGCGAAGAGATGGTTCGTGAAGTTTCCGACGTCGGTCGCATTGAGAAGGCCTAAATACTGACTGGGAAGTCCACGGAGGTTCTTCGAATGGGCAATGGTGAAGGCGAGTCCATGGCCGCCCAGAGTCGGGTATTCGGGGACGACGGCGATGACAAAAGCGGTGGAGAAGGAAAAAGCTTTGCCGTCGGAAGAGTTTTTGAAGCGAACAGGGGAACTGTAAAAGGCGTGACCCTGTAATCGACTGGTGTCATTTGTGAGCTTTAAGATTCCGTTCTGCTCGATCTTGGCGATGTCAGTGAGGGTTAAGTTGGTGGCGGCGGCGGCGGCGTCATGAAATCCAGCGAAGTAGAGCTGCTGAGATGCGGCGGGGCCGGCGACGCAGAGGAAGAAGAAGAAACAGAGAAAACAGGGTTGGGCCATGGGGAAAGGGAAGGATGGCGATCTAGAAGGTTATGCTGTGAATGTTGAAGAAATTTGGTGGAAGGAAGAGGGTAAGAAATTAAGAAGTGGCATGCTTAGCAGATATTGTTGAATTGAAAGTTTAGACAAAAAGACAGAGGAGAGAGAGAGAGAGAGAGGAATGAGAATGACAATTGTGAAGAAGGCAATGGCAGCGTCTAAAATGGGTAATGTCAGCTCACAGTTCACATGAGGAATGCGGAAGCCTAACCCTTAACTTTTTTTATAATTATTTAGTTTCTCATGTTGATCGTGAAATGTTTTTTGAAGAATATGACTATATGGAGCTACTTATGAAATTGGCTTCTTTAAAAGATTGTTTTTTTTTAAAAAAAAAAATAAAATAAAAATTAAGTATACTACACTAAATTGCATAAGTTGAAGTGAAAATATTTTTGATTGACTTTTTGAAAGATATCATGAGTAAAAATCATATTTTACATATTATCAGCTAAGTTACCTACGTCATGACATAAAAAAAATTTATATAAAAGTTTGCTTAGATCAAATTATTGCTCTTCAAAATAGTTACTTCATTGAACCGCGATTATTAAAAGTTGTAGTTGCATAATACTTATATCTCTTCAAAATTTTTAGTTAAATTACAAGCTTAGTTCTCAAACTTTGAGATTTATGTATATTTGGTTCTTTGACTCTTAAAAGATCCCACCATATAGTCTATTTAGAGAGTTTTATCAAACTATATGATTTAATTCTAATTATAAATAAATTCACAGAGACCAAATTAGCACGTTAACAACAACAACAACAACAATAATAATAAGTCATTTTTGTCCTTCAAATCCATCGCATTAAATTTTCAACAATATTTCCATGTTTTCTTGGATTTAAACCTATAAAACACGAAAAATAAAGTAACTCACCCATGTGAATATAATATAAACAAGAAATATTAAACCTGTTTGAAGAAACATATAATATTTATTTACTAATTTAAATATTTTTTTTGAATTTTGTGTTTTTATAATTTTTTTAAAAATATCGATCAATATCGCTATTTACATCACGTTATTGTAAAAGTGAGATGTCCATATTTTGGTTGACATCCATCAGTTTGCTTAAAAATCATTCAAATCTGAAGGAGAAAAAAAAAAAAAAGGAAAAATATTAAAACCATTAGGAGAGAGAAAATAATAATTCAACTTAGTCATTTTTAAATTGAATGATCATTTAAACATCCTGCTTAAGGTACACACTAGCTCTTGAATTATTATCCACCTTATTCATTTATGAATTGTGCATATTATACTTTATAACAATGGAATTTTGAAATTATACCTCCACGTGTGCGTATAATATTACTATTCAAATGCATCTCCTCCACTCTCCCTTCCTTTTATTCATTCATTCCTAAGTTTTTTTCTAAACCAAGATATATATTTCTAAGTAATTCGAATATAATCCAAGATTTTGTTGAATAGAGAATGACATGACATTTTATTTTGATATGGGTCAACTTCAATATGCTTATTAAAGAAATGAGGAAAAAAGAAATAAATTTCTATAAAATTTATCAAATGCATATTATTCTTATCAAGTGCGTACTAGACAAATGGTATCTATAATCTATAAAAATATACATTTATTTAATTCAGACAAATAATGATCGGTTTTGAACCAATTTCAAAATAAAAAGAGATCATAAAGTTATAATTTATGTAAATTCATCAAATTGAGAACATAACTTTATAGTCAATAGATAAAATACCAATTATTATCGAAAAGGTTGGACTATGGTTTGATCTCCCATGCAATTATTGAATACGAAAATGTCATTAAAGAAAGATGCGTAGTTTTTTAGATACATTTTTAGGTGACTTTTTGCCATGTTATTGACATGTGTTATATATTTTAGGAAATTTTGTATACTTTGCTAAAGAAAATATTGTATATATTTTTGTATATTCATTTTGTTTTTATAAATACTTTTTATTAAGACCCCTCTCTCTACGGTTAATTGCAGATAGGAATAGAATAGTTGGTAATGAAGGACCAACGACAATGAGACAAGTTGACAAACATTAGCAAAAATAATAAGGTTGAAGGGAATAATTAATTTAAAATTTCTAGTAGCCCAAACTTTCATTGTCACCTTTTTTTTTTTCTTTTTTTTTTTTTTTCTTTTGCCTTCAAATTTTCTAAGCTGATTCAACCATCCATTGACTTGGACAAGGAGGTCCAAAAATTCTTCCAAGCCCCACCCATTCTATTATCTTTTGTTTGGTATCTTTTCTTTTCCTCTAAAATTAATTAAAAACACTAAATTGAATGGTTGGTTTTAATTTGGACCAATACAATTCAATTTCAAAGACTCTTATGAGGATGGAGAAATGAAAAATTATAACGAATATTTAAACTGTGTTGGAGTAAAAGAGTTGTTAAGTTGTATTTGATTACCAAACTTTATCAATCTTTCTTTAAATTATGTTATTCTGTGTTGAAAATTTAAGAATGGACTTTTAACTTAAAATACTAAAGGAAAGTATTCCCAAGTAAGATTCTATTTAATATACAATAAAACTTTAAGGATAATAATAATAAAAAAAAAAATTATGAAGTCGTTAAAGTTAGGTGTTGAAAGGAGAGTTGATGTGATATTTGGGTAGGTTAAATTTCGATTAGTATGTATGGACATAAATATTAAGTCTCAATTTGGGATTTGTTGATTTAATTTAATCACAAAGTAAGAACTTAAAGTTTGAATGTCATGAATAATTTTGTAGTATTAAATAAGGTCAAACGAGATCAAACTTTTCATCGTATGTGTAATATTTAATATCATGTGTGATGTCCACAACATCATTATAATAATAATAGTTTTTTTTTTTTTTTTTTTTAATGTATTTATAGGTCTTATTGCAAACAAACTTATAAATCAATATCTTGGGTATTTGAGACATGAGTCAAGCACTTTCTAACAATTCATTTTGTTGCTATGTAGGTTTCCACATTTTAAATGAAAAATAAATGTTATAATCTTTTGCATCAATCTTTCTTTATAATTCCTAGGTTAAGATATCATTTTAATCTCTATATTTTGTATAATTTGTTCAATTTTAGTCCCTCAAAGTTAAATTTTATCGAAATTGATCAAATAATCACAAAAACGTTCATGCAAAGAGACACAATATGTAAATATTTTCTCAAAATTCATAATGGAAAGGCTAATAAAAAAAATAAAAGGTAACAAAAAGATCTACAACAAATTAGTAGTAAGGATTAAATTTAAGATTTATTGAAAGTACAAAGACTAAAATTGAACATAATGAAAAACAAAGATTCAAATGCATACCACCATTTACAACCTCAGTTGTAAATTGACTTGGTGGTTGGTGTGTAAAAAATGATCATTACAATAATCTTAGCCTGGTATCTGTGTGTGTGTATATATATATAGTTGAAATGAGACGAAATAATTCTATGTATTAAATGTTACAATCAAGTGTTCGTTTTAATTCATGTCTTTCACTTTAGCTTTTAGAGAAAACCAGGAAACTTTTTAAAGTTGAGCAACATGATTGAAACTTAATTAAAAATTAAAAGGTATTCTTTTTAATAATTTAGCCTAAATAACAACAACAATAATAACTACATTTAAAATTTATCAGAATTATTATAAATAAATAATTTGTAGAAAAAAAGATGCTGTTTTGTAGGAAAAAAAAATACTGTATGATCCCTCCGTTTGAGTAATTGTTTTAAATAATAAAATAATTAAAAATGTTTTTAAATATAATAAAACATCAATATAACAGATGTCTATCAATATCTATAACTTTGCTATATTTATAAATATTTTAGTTTATTTCGGTATACTGAAAACATCCCCTCAATTTTTGGTTCTTATGTTTCGTAGATTATATTGTGGTCTCAAAATAAGTCATACAAAAAAACTCATAAATATAAGTATACAATTTTCAACTTTATAAGCATAGTGAAAAGTAAACTCAAAATTCAAAATTCAATCATAAACATAAACAAATATAGTTTAATTAATCTAGTACTTATCTTTAAAACCTTAAGGTCATATTATCGATTTGCTCATGAAAATGTATTATTTGAAATTTAAGATGTAAATAAAAAATAATTATCTGTAATACATAATAGGAAGAAAAATAAAATAAGGCGATGAAAGAGTGACAAAAATTAGAGAGCAGCACAATAATATAGCAATAAACAAAGGGAAATGATCATAGTGGGGAACCAATGGTGTACAGCAGAAGTGTGTGAAAACTGAAAAGATAAGGATTTGGTATATGAGTTAATTATTCCTTAAAATGCTTTTTAGAAATGGCATCATTGTTTATTATTATTGCTTTTTTGTTTATGTTGAATATAAATGGATTGTTTCTCCCTCTTAGTTTATTAAATAAATGAAGTAGGCAGGTGATGCTCATGCTAGTGTTGGCCCTTGGGAGACTTTATAAATGCTCTTCAACCAAAATTATGAAAGGGGTTGGAGGAGTAAATTTCCACTAACTACCCTTCTCAATTTAGTTTGCTCACTATCAATATTTATTAATAAATATTTAGAAAAATTAATTAAAAAATCTACATGTATACATTCTTTCATTTGATGAGGCAAAGTCACATTCATCAACTACCTTCCATTTTTCTTTGTATCAAATAATATTTTGCTATATTTAAAAAAACATTTTCAACAGCTTTATCATGTAAAACAATTACCTACAAAAACACCACGTGTAATAAGTCATTTTTCTATAATCACTCCAAAGCATGTCCTTAGAATTAAAGTTATTTTTAAATTGAGTTGTTAATAGCTTGCTCGTTCTTAGAAATCAAACGCACGTATAAGGTTTTATCACTAATCGTAAGAGAATAAAAGAGCATAAATATAAATAAAAAAGAGTTAATTGAGTATTTACGTAATTAAATAAAAAAGAGTTAAAACGTTATTCAAATAATTTTATCTTCTTGATTTATGAGCGTTCACATAACTAAGTTCAGTCATGTAATTGATGAAGCATCGTTATAATAGATGAAATCTTCACTTTTCTTTTTAGGTTCTCTAGACAAAATAAAGTGTCAATAATTACATTACTTATCCAAACTAGAAAATCAATTTTCAAGGTAACACCGGATACTAAAACTTAATGTTGTACACTTGTGTGACATTGCATGATGTTCTAAAGAATGGTACGAGAAAATCCTTTGTTTTAGTTGATATTTAAAGGAAAAAAAAAATAAATTAAAGTTTAATAAATTGAATAATGTTGAAGATATAAAATAAAAGGGACAATGGAGCATAATTTGTAACCTACGATACGACGAAAGACTGCCACATGTGCTTGGCAATTAGATGTCAGTATTGGCCGCCGATTTTAATTAAAACTCACTAAACACACAATTGCCGTTTGAATATTTTTCTTTAATAGAAAATTAATCTAGAAGGGATTATTGTTAGACCAATCAAAATCCTTTGACTACTTAGTACTCAACCACCAAAATTATTTTTTTAAAAAAATTCCACATTGCTCAATTAATTGCCCAAAATTTGACTTTGTTCAACCCCAATACAATTCCTAGGGTCCAAGCTATCTTATTTTATCAGCCAATTTTTAAATTTTTTTTTTTTTAAAAAAAAAAAGAAATAATGAAAAACGAATTATAGGGAAGATGGATTTTTTTATTAATAATATTTTATTTTGGATAAATTCAGGATTTTATCTCCATTGCGAAGATGAATACACAATGATTATGTTAAGCTAATTAAAGTGAAAGACAAGTAAGATGTTGAAGAAAGATGGAATGGAAAAAGATATTCTGGAACGAGTGTCGAAAGCTATTTTAATTCTCTAAATAATTTGAAGACGGCTGGCTAAATAACTGACCCTGAATTATATATTCAAACTAATAATAACAAAAGTAATTATAACATTTCCTTTCTCAAAGGATACAATTTTTCATTAAGTAATGATTAATTAAGGGATTTGGCGAATCCAATTTGACTGAAAATGAAAATGAAGAAGGGTTGTACGTTAAATACAGATTTGCCAATTGCTAAGAACTGATTGTCCAATAAACATTTGCCACTTGGCAAATTCATCTTACATCTTAAAAAATGCACCTCAATAGTGCTCTTATTTAAATAGCAATGATTGAATCCTCTGGATAGATGTATAGACTTGTTTCATTTCAGGCCTTTCATTTGGTGAGTCATTTGTACATGCTAACCCAATATTTAACACAACAATGAGATGCTCCACTATTTGAATGTGGAAGGAAAGTTGTTTCAATCTTTCATCCAAAATATCAATCACCATATTTGGAATCCCAACTTGCACCCATTTTTGAAGGTTTATTTCTCCACTGAATATCTCTTCTGTTGGGCTTCTTCCAGTAAGCATTTCCAAAAGAAGAATCCCATAACTGTAAACATCTCCTTTTGTTGATATCCCAACTCCATACCCATACTCTACATCACAAACACAACATTAGCTTCTCACTCTAATCTTACTACTTTCTCACATCTTCAACATTTTCAAACTAAACCTTCTAAACAATGACTTTTTAGAACTCCCTAATAACTATCTGAACAATCAATTTTGTGTCTAATATATATCTTAGCTTTAAAAATATGAGCTACAAATGAACAATCATCCTTAGTTTGTTAGGCTTAGGTTAAAATTTGAAGTAATGAAAGATGAGAAAAAAGATGGTAGTTACCTGGTGCAATGTAGCCAATAGATCCTCTTAGCCCACTAGTAATGCTCTGACTAGGGTTTGTAGAATCGGCTTGAACATGAAGCACTCGTGCCATCCCAAAATCCGCAACATGGGCCGTCATCTCTTCACCCAAAAGAACATTACTCGGCTTTAGATCGCAATGGACCACCGGAGTTTCTAATCCATGGTGAAGATACTCCATTGCAGCTGCTATGTCTAAAGCTATTTCTATTCTTTGTTTCAGAGTCAGCCATGCTTCTGATGATCGCCCACCTCCTCTTCTGTGAAGCCAAGTTTCCAAGTTGCCATTCGGCATATATTCCAAAATCAAGGCCTTGAAATCCAAACTGGAACAAGCACCGAGGATTTTTACAAGGTTTCGATGCCTTATGTTTCTGAATACTTCGCATTCGGTTAGAAATCCCTTCGCTCCACCACGATTATCTAAGTCGATTACTTTAATGGCAATTGAGGTTCCGTCTCTCATTATACCTTTGAAAACGGATCCGAAACTCCCCTTTCCGATTAAATTTTCATTGGCGAAATCCCCTGTCGCATGTTTCAATTCATAGTATGAATATTGTCTATGGGGCCCTTCGAATAGAGTCACTTCCATTTTCCCATGTCGTTTCCTTCTCGTCAAGAAGATCAAACCCAGAGAAACTGCGATGCACACACCAGTTCCTCCTACTAGCACTCCTGCAATTAGTTTCCCAGTTTTCCTTTTGTGAGATGACTCAACAGGGCATTTTGGCAGTCCAAGTTCAACTATGCCGCCGCAAAGCTCGGTGTTGTTAGACAAAAATACAGCTGATGTGTTGAGAAATATGCCACTTTTGGGTACTTCTCCTTGTAGTTTATTGAATGAGAGGTTCAAGTATTGCAGATAGTTGAGGCCATCAAGCGAAGGGATTTTTGCGGACAACCTGTTTGATGAAATATCTATGAAAATTATCCCTTTCAAATTGGCCAGTGAAATGGGAATTGATCCTTCGAAAGCGTTGCTAAACATGATCAAGATCTCGAGATTCAAGCAATTGCCTATTGTGCTTGGAATGGGTCCGGAGAGTTGATTTCTGGCAACATCCACCTGTTGAACCATCGATAACTTGCCAATTTCAGAAGGCAAATAACCTGTAAAATTGTTGACTGAAACATTGAATACTAAAAGATTTTTGAAGCTAAAGATCTCATCTGGTAAGTTCCCAATTAACCCGTTTTCTGATAGATCAAACACGAGGAGACGCTCACAGTTTGTTAAAGTTGGAGGAATTTTGCCACCTAAGTTGTTATTATTAACTGTAAATTGAGAGAGCTCACTTAGATTACCAAATGTTTCAGGGATGGAGCCTGAAAGAAAATTTGATTCTAGAGAAAGTATCTGCAAATTCTTGAGGTTTGCTAATGAAGAAGGAATGTTCCCTGTGAAGGCATTTACAGGCAAGGATACAGAAATGAGACCAACCAAATTTTCTATTTCTTCAGGAATTGTTCCACTAAGCTGGTTTTCTGCCATTAGAAGCTTAGAGAGTTGAGTTGATAAGTTTCCAATGGACCGTGGAAGCTGACCCGTGAGCGAATTTGTGGCCGCAGACAACACTTTCAGGCTAGTTGAATTGGTAAGTGAAGTTATAAAGTTGAGACCTTCCTTTCCATCGCTTGTTAGATTATTCATTTCAAGATTCAGATACTGAATTTTCTCTAGCTTCCAAAGTGAAGGAATTTCTCCTGAAATCTGATTTTCTGACAGGTCAAGTCTTTCGAGGGTGGAGGCATTAGAAAGTGATTCAGGGATTTGGCCATCAAAAAGATTCCCACCAAAATACGCAATGGAAAGACTAAGTGCAATGAACAAATTGGATGGAAGTTTACCAGAAAACTCATTCTTTGCTAAACAAAACATATTCAAGGAAGAAATGTTCATCAGTTGGGTGGGAAAACTGCCAGAGATTAGGTTTTCCCCTAGTTGTAAATACCAGAGTCGATTCAGACGACCCATTTCGAGTGGGATTGGACCCTCTAAATTATTTGTAATTAGATTCAACTTGTTGAGAGAAGATAGATTACCAAATGAAGAAGGGATGGTTCCTGAGAAGTTATTTCGGCCAAGGTTCAAATCTTGAAGTTCTGATAAGCTACCCAAGTCAGATGGAATTCTACCATGAAGCTCATTCTTATAAACATCAATGACACGGAGCCTCGAACAACAACTCAAAGATGGCGGAATGGTTCCATGAAGGTTGTTGGAGCTCAAGTTCAAGACTCGTAATCGAAAAAGGCGATGAATCTCCACTGGAATTCCCCCAGAGAAGTTGTTGCCCTGCAGCTCAAGAATACGAAGAAATGAAAGGTTGGTGAGGTGAGGAGAAATTTGTCCAATGAGCGAGTGACCTCCGAGTTGAAGACCGATGACCCGGCGCTTGACAAAATTGCAGAGGACTCCTTGCCACTTGCAGAAGGAAGTGTTTGGATGCCAAGAATCCAAGGCGCCATGTGGGTGGCCAATGAGTGAAGATTTGAATGAAATCAGAGCTTCCTGATCAGTGGTATTGTCTAAGCGAGGATAAAGAGCAGCTTGAGGATTGTGATGGCATAGAAAGTAATGGCAAATGAAAAAAATTATAAAATTGGGAGAACCCATGAATGGAAAGGACTTGAATTGAGCTACAAATTCTTCAAAACCCAATGCAACACGAAGATAGTTGAAGCTGAGAATTTATTTGGTGTAGACTTTGGAATGAAGAGGAGACTTAAAATAGTGTATGTGACAAATTAGTGCGTGACAAGATTGCATTCCCCATCTTTTTGGTAAGATAGAGACTACACATGCGAGTTGTGGGAAGTCTATTCTATACTGTACATTATGATCATCATATGGAAGAATGGCTTTTTAGGGCAATTTGTAACTCTATGATGACCAGGTGTCTGTACAACGATGACGGTTGAAGTGACTCATTCTTGGAAATTTAGAAGCATTGAGGACAAAGAGATTGTTAAGTATATATGATGATGACATGTTGGGCTTAACGTCTTAAAGGTAGAAACTAATGATTTAACTTCATCTTTTTCTGTAGGAAAATATACAGCTTTTAAAATTAAACGTATTGTAAAATATTTAATCTTAAAAATAATTAAATTTAAGTCAATTAGTGATTTAACAATTAATTACTTTACTTAGTTTAAAATTTTACTTCAATAGAGAGATTAATTTGATAAATAACTTCAATTAATGTTGAGCTCTATATTCATGTTGGCATACTAGTATTTATAAAAGACAATATCAAAAAACTTATACACATTCATCTCAATTTGTTTTTTGCGCAATGTCATGGAATTTGGATTGCAAGATGTTTTTGTGAAAGCAAAACTTGTATTTTCTTGATTGAGATATTGACTTCTTTCATGTCGAGCCTTTGATCAGGAGACTCACTTGCACATCTTAAACCAAGCCTTAAGAGTGATATCAAATGATGCTTAGCTTCTTCAACATCATATGCTTCCTCCAATTCTTCATGAAAATTTTGTATTACCATAGTTGGAAGGGAAGATATGACCCATCTTTGCAAATTTAAATCTTCGCTAAACATTTCATCTGTTGGCTTCTTTTTCATAAACATTTCTAAAAGTAGAATTCCATAGCTGTACACATCACATTTTGTTGATACTCCAACATTGAAACCATATTCTACATACAAAACCAAGAAAAATAATTTACAACAACGTTGGTCTATTTGTATCTCGTAACTCATTAAACTTCTTAAAACGTTTATGTGCAAAGTTTTAATTTTGTTGATGAGCAACTACATGATTATTTGAAATGAAGGAGAGAATTCTTCCTTGTTTGAAATTTGAAATGGAGTTAACGAACAAATAGAGAGGACAATTGGTTGAAGAGGAAATGAGAGAGAAGAAAAAAAAAGATATTTATTTTATTTATAAATAAATAAATAAATGCTTAAGAAAATAGTTTTTTTTTTCTTTTCTTTTTAAGAACAAAAGACCCAGTTAACAAAATTTATCTTAGGTACAATAATGGTTAACTTAATGACAAAGGGAGTTTGAAGATTAAGAGATCTAAATTACCTTAGTAAAGATATATTTTTCCTTTTAACATTTATGGTTAAATAATATTACAGTGATTATACTTTTAATTTGGTTCCTTTTTGTTCTTGTAATTTTATAGTGCACATTTAGTTAAATGAATAGACAAAAAATTAACATTTTAAAATTACATAAATCAAAATGAATAAAAATTGAAATGTAGGAAATTAAAAGTCAAAATTACAATTTAACTTTCAAAAGTTTTAAAAATATCCTTAAGCATATAGAATGAGTGAAAAAAATACTTTAGTTTGGATGGAAACCATATAGTCTTGTGTCAAAAAATATCTTAAACTTTCAAGAGTTTAAAAAATAATCTTAAACTTTGAGAAATTATTTTAAATGACAAAACAATATCATCGTCTATACGCAATAAATCGTAGTATATCACGAATAAATAATATTTGTATATATTTTGTTACAATTTTGTCATAAAGAAAGAAAAAGAAAACCAACGAAAACAAGTAAAACAACAAAGCAAAGTAGCACATTTAAGCTCAAAATTTATGAAGGGGGAGTTACCTGGGGCAATGTAGCCGATAGATCCTTTAAGGCCAATGGTGCTATTGCTATTCTCTTGGTGATTCGACAAATCGTTTTGATTTCGAAGCATTCTTGCGAGGCCAAAGTCTGTAACATGAGCCACCATGTTTTCATCCAACAGAACATTACTTGGCTTCAAATCACAATGAACAATCGGAGCTTCACATCCATGGTGGAGATACTCCATCGCCGACGCAACATCCACAGCAATATCAATCCTCTGTTTCAAACTTAACCCACTTCTGTTTTCCTCATCTCCTCTGTTTCCATGAATCCAACTTTCCAAATTCCCATTTTCCATGTACTGCAATACCAACGCTTTGAAATCCATTCCCGAACAAGCACTCACAATCTTCACCAGATTCCGATGCCTAATATTCCTCAAAGCTTCACACTCAGCCACGAAGCTCTTCACAGCGCCATTTTGATCCATGTCAAGAACTTTAATGGCGACCAAACCTCCATCTCTCATTTCTCCTCTGTACACCGCCCCGAAACTCCCTCTTCCGATTAGATTCTCTTCGCTGAAATTTCCCGTTGCAGCCTTCAATTCGTAGAAGGAATACGTTCGGTGCTGTTCGTCGAATGAAATCATGGCCGCCTCCTGCGGACCAGGCTGCTTCTCTCTGTTTCTGGCATAGAAAAACAGAGCAATTATTGTTACACTAACACCCACAAAAATAGCTCCAAAGACGATTCCAATTGTTCGTTTTGTGTTTGATTTTCGAAATGGACGACAATTTGGTAACCCCAATTGAGGTATTCCGCCGCAGAGCTCGGAGTTCTGTGATAGGAGAAAGGCGGATGCGTTGAGAAAGACGCCATTTTTGGGGACTTCTCCCTGGAGGTTGTTTGAAGAAAGATTCAAGCTTTGGAGATTTGGCAATGAACCGAGAGGTGGGATTTTTCCGGTTAATTCGTTGAATGAGAGGTCTATGTATTCAATTCCTCTGAGGTTTGTGAGTGTGATTGGAATTGGACCTTGGAATGAGTTGTTAGACAAGAACAGAGCCTCAAGATTTGTGCAATCTCCAATGACGGATGGAATTGGTCCTGAAAGTTCATTGTCAGAGAGATCCAAATACCGAAGCATTATCAAATTTCCAATTTCATAGGGCAAAGAACCACACAGTTTGTTGAACGAAACATCCAAATAATCCAAACTTTTCAAGGTGAGTAAATCGTTTGGTATATTACCAGTGAACCCATTTCCTCTAAGGTTCAAATAATTCAAACGGCGGAAATTGGAGAGAATCGAAGGGAGTTCCCCACTTAGATTGTTTTCTTCGAACCCAATTATAAAGATAAAAGTTAAATTTGCTAGAGCTTCAGGTATGGAACCAGAGAGAACATTATTGCTCAACAATAAGCTCTCCAAATTTCTGAGATTTCCCAATGAAGAAGGGATTTTATCAGTAAAGTAATTCAATTCCAAATCAATCATAGCAAGATTCTCCAAGTTTCCAATTTGTTCGGGAAGGGCTCCATCAAACAGATTGTCCCCCATGTATAATCTTGAAAGCTGGTTTGAAAGGTTCCCAATTGAGGAAGGCAATTGACCCATCAATTGGTTTCTGGAAACACTAAGAGTTTGCAAGAAAGTTGAGTTTGTCAATGATGTAATGAAATCCAATCCTCCATCCCCATTTTCACACGTCAGATTGTTTTCTTCAAGATTCAGATATTGGATCTTCCCAAGTTTCCAGAACAGGGGAATTCTTCCTGAAAATCGGTTGCCTGATAGATCGAGTTCTTCAAGCTCTGATGCATCGGAAATCGAGGAAGGTATAAAACCACTGAACGTATTACCGGCCATACGAGCACTTGCAAGAGAAGGAAATGAAGAAAAAAGCTCAGAAGGTAAAGAACCAGAGATTTCATTAATGGCAATGTTTAATTTAACAAGGGATGAAATGTTCAAGAGTTGAGTGGGAAATTCGCCAGTGATATTGTTGATTCCTAATAACAGAGATTGAAGATTATGAAGACGACCCAATTCAGGTGGGAGTGAACCTCCTATGTAATTTGAGGTCAATCGAAGAACGGTGAGAGAAGAGAGATTAGCGAATGAAGAGGGAATCTCACCGGAAAGCTTGTTATTGCCGAAATTGAGAGATTGAAGCTTCGACAATTGGGCAATTTCAGATGGGATATTTCCATGGAAGTAATTGTGAGAGAAATTAACGACACGAAGGTTGAAGCAGAGACTTAAAGAGGAAGGGAGAAGTCCATGGAGGTTGTTGAAGGATAAGTCGAGAAATTTTAATCGGAAAAGGCGGTGGAGGTAGGGCGGAATGTCGCCGGAGAAAGTGTTGTTATGAAGGTCGAGAAATTGAAGGAAAGAAAGGTTTGTGAGATGAGAAGAAATGGTTCCGGTAAGGGAAGAGTCACCGAGTTTAAGGGCGATGACTCGGAGCTTGATGGGGTTGCAGAGAACTCCATGCCATTTGCAGAAGGAGGAATTTGGATTCCAAGAATGTAAAACTCCATTTGGGTCACGTTTGATTTTGGATTTGAAGTTCAAAAGAGCTTCTTCATCGGTTGAATTGTCGAGATGGGGATGGTGAGATTGAGAACGGTGAAGAAAGAGGAAGAAACTTAAGAGGAAAACAGAAAATGAGTTCATGAAGGCAAAAAGGAAAAGAACTTTGATTTGGTTTTTAAAATGTGATACGAAGGATATATTAATTAAATTATATATATAGCTTAAATCCTTGCAACAATCGTCTCGGTTTATCAATAAGAATGTAGTCTAAGTATTAATGTACGAACTACAGATCAAAAACTCGGAGAGTCAAATCGCAATAATGATCTCTCTTTTCATCTTCCACATACTCTTATTGTGGAGTACCATTTTAGTTTTAATCTTTTTTTTTTTTTTTTAAATCTTTTTTTAAATAATAATTTTGGTTCTGTACTAATTCCATTTGAGTCTCTCTGTTTTTAAATATTTCATTTTAATTTTTATATTTTTAATAAATTTTAAATTTAATTTTTTCTTCTCTACTTTTTCTTTTTATTAACATTTTCACTTTGAAACTATTTTCACATATTGTGTTTTTTTTAGGAAATTGTAATTATTATTTAATCAATTTTAATAAAAATAAACTTTGAAATACTAAATTTAAGACTTAGTGAAAGTACATGGACTGATTGAATATTTATAAGTACAAAGACTAAAATTGAACAAATTTCAAAATATTTTTAATTTTTTTTAAGGTTTAGTTGAACAAAGTTTTGTATCTAAAGCTAATTGACCATCTGGAATTGGTAACTTTAAAAAAAAAAAAAATTGATTCAACCTACAACCTATTAAGAAACAAGATTAGTAATAAAATCAAGACAAACTAAAGAAGATTGACACTAAATTTAGGGTGTGTTTGAAATACAATTTCAAATATTTAATTTAAAAAAATAAGTCATTTGGAAAGAAATTGAAGCATTTGGCAACCACTCAAAATAATTTTTCAAATTTAAATGGTAATAAATATCTCATTCATTCAACTATCAACTACCCTCAAATTTAGTATTTAAGTTTCAATTTTAACATTTATTTTAAAAAATTCAAAGTCTATATATGAAGATTTTGTTCTACTTATATATTATTTTTTTTTCTTGTTTTACTTTTAATCCAAGCGAAGCTACTTTTACTATTGATTTGCATAATCTAAAGTAAGATTCACAAATCATATAAATATTTTGAAACTGTTTTTTTTTTCTTTTAATTCAATGGCATGTTCTTAAACTTCTTGCTTCTCCTGGGAGAAATTTTCTTCAGAAATTGGGTGACTCTATGCGGACTACATAAAATTAAAGAACTAAAATAATATATATATATATATATATATATATATATATATAAAATTAAGAGCAAAATTACCACAAATTATCTTAAGTGATAAAATTGCTGAAAATATTTACAACTAACAGCAAAATGCACAATTTATTTGCAATAGACCGCGATAGACTACTGTTTGTGACACAAATAGTACAACACATATGGTAGTCAATGATCTAATTTTGCTATATTTATAAATATTTTAGTTCTTTTTGCTATATTTAAAAATGGCTCTTATTAAATTAGTTACAACATAATTTAATAATTAAACAATATTAATATTAAATTAATCTTTCATCTTCTACTCCACGTCCTACATTTTTATTATAGATGAATTTATTGGGTTTCTCTAATTCCTCAAAAACAAGAAACACATTTCCTTTTATTTTGCATCAAATTTCAAACAAGAAAATAGGTTGGGGATAATTTTTTTTAAAAATGATATTAGGTTTGATTGAAGGTTTAATAAGAAAGATCCAAGGGCATTGGATTGGGTTTTGATAGCCAACGTAAGAAATAAGAATAGTAACCATACCTACACTACCGTTTGCTGATGTTTTTCAAAGAATCATATGATACAATTTTTTTTTACAAATATAGCAATTAAGTTCAAAAAATATTTATAAATATAGTAAAATTAGAGTCTATCAGCGAAGAGTGTATTACTATATATTTTGCTATATAATTTACAATTCTTTAAAAATGTTGTATACACAATTATTAATCTTAAAAATGTGTTACCCATTGCAATTACTCTAATTTCTTCTAGTAATAAACAATCCAACAAGTGGTCTCCCATTTTACCCAAGGTAGTCAAAGTCAATACTTTTTTGAAAAAGATACATTTTGGGTTAGTAGGTGCACCCGAACATTTCCACTAGATGGACACATTGTTAACACCCTCATCATATCCCACTACTTCATCAATAGAAAATTCAATAAAGTACAGATGAAACATACAAAACCAAGAGTCAGATGCAGAGAAGAGGGCTACAGTTAAGCTCGTACAAGCATACAAGGCAACAAGTCAACAAAAAGAGCATTTAAGTTTAAGGCAATAGTAGCGAGACTATATTCACTAAAAAGCTTAGACCTATGTGACCAACGTCCGTGAGGGTGCATATGTTCTCCATAGATCAATGATGTTGTTTTGTTTTTCGTTGAAAGTTCAATTGTTCCTCTCAATCCAAATGATCCACATAATGACAACCAATGAGTTGAAATATATGACATTATTTTTCTAGTCGAAGAATAGATTGAGCAAAGGTCCCTGGTGGAGTTGTTTTTAGTGTACCGTCCAATATAGAGTCAAAGTCAATATTAGATGCAATTTGAGAATTAGTTTTTGTATAAATGTGAAGTATTATACCTCTCATTTATTATCTTTCCTCTTATAATTTTTACATTTTTTTTTGGTAGAACTGAAAATAACCTCTCATGATTTTATTTTTATTTGTAGGTTCATTCAAAATAATTTTGAAGATAATTATGCTTACTTATATACATCTCTTAATTTCAAGTAGGTGAGACTTTAATTTATTAAAATTTACCACTTTTTTATATAAAATAAAATAATAATTATTAAAAATTTTCAAATGAATGTTAGAAAAAACTTTCCAAATGTGGTTGTGGGCTTGTTAAAGACCTCGCTTTTTCTTTTTCCTTTTTTTTTTTTTTTTTTTTAAAACTTTTTTCCAAATATAATATTAAATTGTTCAATGTGAAATGACTGAAGGGTGCTTTTCTAAATAATAATAATAATAATAAATGAAGGAAAGACTTGACTTGGAAAGAAATGTGAAAGTTTGTGGCAGTAATCTTCAATATAATGACAAGATGCCCACTTGGGCAGACATGGGAATTGGACACCCACTAAAATGTGTGGCTATTGAATGACATAAAATCAAAACTCATATATTAACATTTAATGAATACCTTACAAAACTTTATCATAACACTAACATTAATTTAAAAGGTCAATAATTAAATCTATATTTTAACTGAGTTAGTTTTTATTGTCTACTGTTAGACAAATGAAAGTAAACATAAATTTGTATGTGATTTTTTTTTAGGGGGGCGAAACACTTTCAAACTGACTGCAATCCCTAATATAGACTTTTACTTGTTCATCTATTGCATTCTTATTATGAACAACATCACAACATTGTCTTCGTGGTGCCTGTTCATCCAATAACAATTTAAATCTATTAATTCCATTTTCTTTAAACTAAATCTAGAAAAGTGTATAAATACTAATCTCATAATCAACCGAAAATTTAACAACAATAAAATTCAATCATCAGAAAAATCAAGTTGAAACCACATAAAATAATCTACAAACACACCTACTAAATTATGACTTAGAAGGATGAAGAAAATTATTATAAAAAAAAAAAAAAAAAAAAACCACACATATGTATAGCGCCTACCCTCAATTAACAATTTTCAAATAAAACAATTAACAAAACCGTCTCATTCGTCAATGATTTGATTTTTAGTTTTTTATTTTAAAAATTAAGTCACATTATTTAATTGCCTATAATTTGGAGGTGTTTTTAAAATTAAAACTAAATTTTTAAAATTAAAATTAAATAGTTTTGTTTTTGAAAATTAGCTAAGAATTAAAATATACATTAAAAATAAAAAAAAAAAAATTGATAGTTAGGTAATGGTGAGAAGACACACATAATTTTCAAAATTAAAAACTAAACAGTTACCCAATAGATTTAGTTGTATAAATTTTTTATTTTTGAAATTATTTGATTTTTTACAAATTTTTAAATACAACGTTCACCTTTTTTAAATAAAGGTATGAATTATTAGTCAATTTTTAAAAATAAAAATTATCTTTTTTATTTACCAATTTTTTTTTTTTTATTTATAGATTTTGAAAACCATCTCAAAAAGAGTAAACAAATAAAATAAAATAAAATAAAATAACTCACAAATAGAGTATTTTTATTGCTTAATTTTAGATACCAAATAACTATCAAAACACACTCCTTTTCGAGAAAAATTTGGGTGCAACCAATAAAAGATTGCGATGTGAATTAATTTTTCTTTTTTGAGCTCGGTAATATGGGCTTGTAACTTAAATGAGGGCTCTAAAGTGGTTGAAAGTGGGTTTGACCCACTGAGTTGGTCCCTTCGGAGGAATCAACTGGCCCGCCCATTAAAAAAAAGAATGCTTAAAAAAAAAAGTACATGAAACTAGATGTAGCCTAGAATGCACCTAATTTAGTCGTCTTCTTTTATCTCATTTACTGATTAAATTTCAGTCTTAATAATGACTTACTGAAATACTTTTAAAGTTTAAAATCAATTAGATACAAAATTAAAATTTTCAACATTTTATTAAATACTTTTTAAGGTTGAAAACCCTATCAAACAGTTTTTCGGAAATTTAAACATATTTTTAACCTATATTTTATATAATTTAGCACTTTTATATATATAATAGTTACCACTTAAAAGTATGAGAAATACTTAAAAAAATTGGCATGCAGCAATTTTTTTTTTAAAAAAACGATTATTTTATAATTTCTTTTGAATGTTCAAAAAAAAAAATTATTGTATACCTGGCTCCACAGACGGCGGTCGAACTCCGGCGCGGAGACGTTGAAAGACCCAACAGCCAATGCAGGAGCGTAATCGTGGCGGTGACACTGCTCGTCAGCCTCCTCCACATACCTCCGGTAGGTGGTTAACGTCCGCCACCTGCGGCCGCCTAATCTCTCCGCCGCATCCAAGAAATAAAGAATGGGTCTTTCACACGGGTCGGAGCTTACGGGTCGGGTATCAAAAGTGAATGGTTCATTGCTATTTGTGCTCCAGGTTTGGTAAGTAAGAAAGGCGGTTTCGAGTTGCTTGGCAGTGGCTAGCCATGGGTATAACTGAACACTGTAGCCCCACGACACGGAAACGGACCAATTATGAGCCGTGTCGTAGCAGAAGCTGTGCTGAAGGGCTCGACTAGGGTCCATTTCGTAAGCTTTGTGGAGCTTCTTGAGTGAATCGGGTTGGCTCATGGCTGGGAATATGGTCTGCACGTAGTCCAAGTGGTGGAGCGACACTAACGGCGCTATTGGATGTGCAGCTAATATTCCATATGGGTTTCCTCTTATATCCACCTGTTCATTCAATTCAATAACCCATTGCCTCAAATAATATTAATGCTTTAAAATTTTTTAGAAAAACATTAATTTTACACCTCTATAATCCTAACTAATAATTGTATTTATATAAGGTCATCGATTTATAACCTTTATCGCTTTCTATTTGAATAAATTAATATTGTGTAAAAAGTATAATTTTATAAGTTAAACCTCTAAAACTTTCAAACAAATCAATTTAGACACTCTAAGATTTTCTTTAAAAAGTTCTCATGCATCCATTCTAATTGCTCATTATGTTAATCTAACATTTGAAAAAGTTTATATATGGGTAAGAATTGAAAAAGTACTTGTATAAAATTATTTAGATTAAAATACCATTTTGGCCTCTATACTTTGGAATTTGTTTAATTTTAGTCATGTATTTTCAAATATCCAATTTTATGTACCTTTTAACAAATCTTAAATTTAGTCCCTCAAAGTTAATTTTTTATCAAAATTTATTAAATAATCATAATAATTTTCATAAAAATAACAATAAACACAATATGTCAATATGTTTTCAAAATTTATAGTGAAAATGCTAATAAAAAAAATAAAAAGTAATGAAAAAATCCACATCAAACTAGTAGTAAAAACTAAATTTAAGATTTATTAAAAGTACAATGACCAAAATTGGACATTTGAAAGTATAGGGACTGAAATTGAACAAACTCCAAAGTATAAGAACTAAAATAATATTTTAACCATTAATTTATTTGCGACATTACAAGAGTTTAAATGATAATTTTTTAAATGCATGACGTTTTAGATGCATAGGAGTTCTTTTGGTTAAGATCATAATGTATACCGGTATACTTAGTTAGAGCATGTTTGGATTGATTTAAAATAAAATAAAATAAAATAATCATTAGTATTTAAACTCTTTTGGTAATTTTTTTTAAATACATTTCAAAGATATTTTGAATAGCCGTCAAATCGTTACATTTTATTCTAAAATGACTTATTTTCAAGATTAAACACTTTAAAAGTTAAATTAAAGGCACCCTTAATTTGTGTGGTTTAGAAGGATTTGTTGAATACTATATAAGAATTCTCATTTATAAGCAAGTCAATTAAAGCAAAATTGGAAGTAATATAATTCAAAATCAAAGAGGTTAAATATTATTGTGGACTCATTGGCATTTTCAAACCTGGTGGAATCCAAGCTCCTTGGTGAGCGGAACGCCAATCTCACTGATGCAACCTTGAATTTTCTGATCGGAGCCATACATATCAGCATAACGGTTGATGCAACCGTCTAAGATTTTAACGAGCACCGCTGCAAGAGGGTAGCTAATAGCGAATCCTCCACCACCGTAGGCCATTGTGTAAGAATGAACTACATCTTGTTCCACGCTCTCAGAATTACCTCCGATATAGTACATTTGATTGTGATCATATTTACCCAACAAATCCACCAAATTCTCTGTGAACAAGATTGTATCATCATCCCCCATTACAAACCACCTCACATTCTCCAACCCCAGTTCATAACTCTCTTTGATTATCCTAGCCACCCGAATTGCAGATCGAAAACCATACCTATATATTGGGAGTATGTATTGTTATGAAATTAACGAATAAAGAACACGAAAAACCATGCGGTTCACTAATTAACTAATAGTGGCATGAATTTATTAGTGCAGTATTTATTCATAGTTATAAATAATCATAAATAATTAAATATGTAAAATACGAATTTTAGTTGAGTTTAAAATATAGTTTTCAAACTTTCTCTCCTACCTCCAATAACATACCACCATTTTTATTTTTATATTTTTAGAGAATTTGAACTGCAGGTTTAAAATATTGTTAATCTATACTTGCGTTCCAAAAAAGCAATGTTAATATATAATTTTCAGCTATATTATGAATCTCTCAAATAGTTTCTCGACCAAGAGAGAACGTGGAGAATATAAATGAATGATTAAGTACCATTGTCATATATCGGTTCAAATTTGAGTTGAATTCAACCAGTTGAAAGGTATATATTCAGGTTTTGAAGTTGAATAGTGACTTTAATAGTACCAGCAAGTGTAGTTGAATTTGGAGGTGTCATCGGAGATTTTATAGGGCGGAGAGGATTCTGGCCAGGGAAATTCAGGCTTCTCTTCAAGCCAAACAAACCCACGAGTAACGTTCTTCTTCCACCACAGCTCGCAGTAATGGCGTCGCTCGTTCCACGTCTTGACGGACCCACCAATCCCGAATACAATATGGGAAACATTCGTCGGTTGGTGATCTCCAGCAGCCAAAGCCTTCACCTTCCGGTGGTTTGAATACCGGTGTGCATCGTAACAGCCACGACAATGGGGTTTTTGGTCGGAAAAAGTTAGGTAAAAGAAGAGAGAAAAAGAAGCTACGGCGGAGATAACAAGAACGGCTCTAAGAAAAGGAGCAAAGATATCAATTGGCCTTAAGACCAAAAATTTGAAAGGTTTTAATGAATTTGAAATGGACATTCTGTTCGTTTGTTCGAATTCCAAAATGAAAAGAGATGAACTTTGGTAATGATGAAGAAAAGGGGAAATTTTTGGGGAATAATGGGTTTGGATTAATTGGAACGTGGGTGCGCGTTGTGTTCATGTTCATTCGTATATAAAAAAGAAAGGGTTTGATTTTTTATTTTTATTTTTTGAAAAAAAAAAAAAAATGAATGGGTTGCAAGAAAAATTAGGCAACAAATAATGTAGATATCCGAATGCAATTGTTGGGAGGAATATTGACCTTATTTAAGATTTGTGTCCAAAGGGTTTGTGAAATTATTGATTGTTTCGCCTTTGTTTAGATGGCAGATACCTTTCCAAATATGGCACCGTATCCCTCAAATTCTTTTACCCAAAATGAAAATTGTAATTTTGTTCTATGTTTCCATAATTACAGTTATTATATGTTTCAAATAATAATAATAACAATTATCATCTAAATAAATAAATAACCTTATGTTCTACTTCAATTTTTGGTCAGTTGCCTTCCGTGATTATTTTATTTTAGTCTATTCTTGGATAAACTTTCAAATTCCATAGGTTAAAATAGAAGGTTTGAAATCTCAAAAAACATATTCATATAAACAAAACTGAACACATGCCAATTAACTCTAACCCATATTTATTTAGGTAATATTATTATATCTATCGTGTTCTATATTTGTTACCTTTTAAATATTTTATCTAAATTACAATAAACATGATATGAAAAAGTTATTTTAACCCCTAATTTTTCTTTTTTATATATAAACTGAGACGTATCATGTGTCCACACAAAATAAAGCTAAGGCTATGTTAATGTAAATATAGTCTAATGAATAAGACATTAAATTATCATCTTTAAAATTAATTGTTGAAATCAACATAACATAGAAAGCAAAATATTAAAAGAAAAAAAAAAAACTAATGCATATTTGTAAAAGATATTTGTGTTTTAACTGCGCTTATACCATGAAATCTTTTATAAGAACGTGCCAATGATATGTAATATTTAGATGATTAAAGGTAAATACAATCATACAAAAATAACATAACATATAGAAACAAGAGAGATAAATTTGAGATACTTTTCTCTTTTGGATCAAATAATTTATAATTAAAACAAGAGAAATTATCTTAAATGGTAAGACTGTTGAAAATATTTATAATTAATGACAAGATACACAATCTAGCTGCGATAGATCGCGATAGATACAGATAATAATCTTTTGCGATATATTGCAGATGTACAGTAAAATTTTACTTCTTCTTCTTATTTTGCAAGAGCCCTTAAAACAAAAGCAAAAGCAAAAATTATGAGTAATATTGTGAGGATGTCACAATATTTAAGGAGTCATAGTCTCAAAGGGATTGCAAGGTCTGATATGGACATTGACCACACTATCCACTCCACCGCCGCTGCTAGTTGTACCATTCACGACTTGGCAACATTCTCTACGTGGGGCCTGCCAATTCAATATTCTTGCCCGCTTTTATCATTCTAATTTATTTAACATTTAAATTACTTATTTAATCCTATTAGTTTAATGTTAATTTTCAATACTTATGATTTTAAAAGCTAAAATGTATAAATCTTCAAACTTAGTGCTCAAATGGAATTAGGGTCCCAAAATAAAACAAAATTTAAATCTGAAGGATAAAATTGTAATATTTTAAAATTAAGAGATTAAATTAAAATTAAATTCAAAATTTAAGAATTAAATGTATAATATTTTAAAATTTATGGGTGAATTGAAAACTAGATCCAAAAACTTAAATACCATAAAAACATTTTTTCCATAATTCAATATTCAAATACCAAAAGTGTATTTTATTCATACAAATAATAAAATTAATTACACATTAAATATTTGTCGACAAATTATTTTACAAAATGACTTAATAGATATATATATTTTTTATTTTAAGAGAATAAAGATGGAACAGTTAAAAACACAAAGATAAAAAAATGAGAATCATATGAAAACAGAGGCTATTGGGTATAATTTGCCTAAAACTTACATCAAATGTTTCTTGAACAATAATATAAAAATGCCGAAAAAAAAATCTTGTAATTTTTCTCTTTATTGGGAATTTCGATTATTAGAAAAGATTAGAGAGTAAGGTTACAATTTTTAGCCAAGTACTTTGTGATCCCTACCATTTTTAATCTATTATATATATATATATCACCACAAATATTTATTTTGGTTCACATATTTATAACTTCTAGTAATTAGGTCTTCTAGCATCGATTATTGTATTAAATAATAACAAATAATTGACAGCAACACCAAGTAGTTGTATAGCACTTTCTGGTCTTCCTATATATATATATATATATATATATATATATATATATATATATATATATATATATATATTTCGAGGACTTTGAAGTAAACTCCAATAACTATGGAAGGTTCAGGTTAATTAATTAGAAATATCACCCCCGTGCAAATAACATAGGATTAAACCTAAATTTTGAGAAAAGTTGGGGTAAACTTATATGGATTAAGTCTTTTAACTTGTTTCCATAACTTTCTGGTCTGGTTTTTTTTTTTTTTTTTTTTTTTTTTTTTTTTTTTTTTTTTTTTTATGATCTAACAAATTTGAATATTTTAATTTCATCGTATAGTTTGATGATAAATATGAACTACTGTTTCTTTTCAACTAGTTATCTAACCTGTATATTTAGAGAGAAGAAAAAATGAGCATAACTCTATTATTCGTTTAACCAGCTGAGTTATATGTTTATATTAGTATAACACAACCTAATTGAGACATATGTACATCTTTTTATCAAATTTAAAATCTTAAATTAATTGAAACTAATATTAGATTATATAATGGTCTTTTTTCAAATATAGTAAAAGTAACCAAAATATTTATAAATATAGCAAAATTTCACTGTTTATCTGCGACAGACTATCACAAATAATAGTCTATCGTAGATAGACTGTGTATTTTGCTATTAGTTGTAAATATTTTCAGCAGTTTTCCCATTTAAAATCATTTCACTTATATAATTTAAATTAAAAGTTAAAAAGTCTATCTAATTGATAATTGATCCCCGGAATAGATTTTGATTGGTGTTATTATTAGGTTCCATCTTATTCTTGACTTCACACAAGTCTTTGCCTTATTATTATTATTTAAAGGGAAAAAAAAAAAAGAAGTATTTCCCTTATTTCATTAATTTCTTCCAACATCAAAATTTTTGTATACCTTTATCCAATGGGCAGCGGTGAAGAGTTGACCAAAAGTCAGCACGCGGAAACGCTCCACTTTCTCGGCCAACTGGAACTCGTCCCTACCACACTCTTTTTCCCAAACCTCTAATTGCCTCTTGTAACTGCTCGCCGTCCGGTTTAGGCCTTCGACCGGGTCCAAGAAGAACAGAATCGGCATCTGGCATGGGTCCGACTGGACCGACCGGGTGTTGAAAGTGAACGGCCCATCGCTCCAACTCTTCCATGTCTGAAATGTCTGAAAACTCTTCTCCATGTCTTGGGGCGTGGCTAGCCATGGGTAGAGCTGGACGGTGTAGCCCCACGAGACCGAAATGGACCAATTACGAGCCAAGTCGTAACAGAAACTCTGCTGCAGGGTCCGACCCGGGTCCAGGTCGTAGGCTGTTTTTAAAGTCCTCAAAGACTCGATTTGGGTCATTGTTGGAAAAATGGGCGGAAGGTAGTCCACGTGGTGGAGTGATACCAATGGAGCCATTGGGTGCGCTGCTAATAACCCATATTGACTTCCTCGAATATCCACCTCAAAATTCATTACATACACTTCATTTTAGTTTTTCTTATATTGTTCACTCCAGATAATAGGGTTCATGTTCATCATTCATCTAAATTTTTTTTTATATACATGTGTCTATCTAAGTCTAAAATTTGTCTAATAAAATTTTGAAATTTCAATTTTATGTTTTGTAGGTCTTTAAATTTAAAATTTGACAAGATTGATCTATTTGACACAAAAATAAAAATTTAAATGCATATGGACACAAAATTGAAAATAAAATGACCTATAAGACACTTTTAAATTTCAAAGAATCATTGAATATAAAATTGAAAGTTTGAGATTCACGTTGCTCCAAATTGAAAGTTTAAGAAGACTATATTGGATACAAAATTAAATAGTAAGTTACAAGTTTAGTTCTAGACCTTAAAGTTTATGTACCTATATGGTTTTTTTAACTTTTCAAAGATATCTAATAGATCTTTAAACTTTCGTTTTTATGTCTAATAATTTCCTTACAAATTTGATATTTTTATAAATTAATTGATCCATTAGATATCAATTTAAATTTTATGTCTTATGAAACCCAATACTTTTTAATTTGATGCATGTTTTGATATAGTAGATTAGTTAATTTTGCAAATATCAAAATTTAGTAACTAAATTTAAATTTTTTAAAGTTCATAGACCAACATTGGATAGTATGGGGTTCAATGTTATGTGAGGTTATTTAGTTTTTTTAATGTGGGGTTCTAAACATGTCTTATTAAACTAAATACCGATTTAAATTTTGTGGACTCTGATACATCTCCAACTCATCTAGTTTATTGAGAATGCAATGTTCCTTGATTTTTTTTAACATGAATTTCAACAATAGACCAGATAAATATCAAAATTTAAAAATTTAGACAAATTTTAAAATTTAAAGACTAAATCTGTAATTAAACCATAATTATAATGATATGGAGAGAGAAAAAACTCACTTGGTGGAAGCCAGTCTCCTTAGTCAAGGGTACACCAATTTCTGTAACGCAAGCGTGGACTTTCTGATCTCCGCCGTAGAGACTGGCGTAGCGATCAAGACAACCATCCAAAATCCTCACCAACTCCACCGCCAACGGATAACTAATCGCATATCCGCCGCCGCCATACGCCGTACCATACAAATGGATAAGGTTTTGCTCGACACTCTCGGAGTTAGAGCCAATGTAATACATCTGATTGTGATCGTATTTCCCCAAAACATTAACCAAATTTTCTACAAAGAAAACGGTGTCGTCGTCGCCCATCACAAACCATCGCACATTCTCCAGCCCCAGTTCGAAGCTCTCCTTCACGATTCTGGCCAGCCTAATGGCTGACCTGGAACCGTACCAGCAGGTGTAGCTGAAAGCCGAGGTGTCGGCTGAGACTATGTAGGGTGGGGACGTGGCAGGCCACGTGGCGTTGGGCTTCTCGTCCACCCAAACGAAGCCGCGGGTGATGTTGGGCTTCCACCAGAGCTCGCAATAGCTTTGACGCTTTTTCCATGTCTTGGTGGACCCCGCTATGCCGAAGAGGAGATGGGATATGTTCGTCGGTGGTTGCGATTGGGAGGATTCCACGGCGGTTGTTTTCCGGCGGTGGGAGATAGGATAGTTGATTGGTTTTTGGGTGAAGGAAAAGAGGAGGAAAAGGAAGGCTATGCACCAAAAAAGAAGTGAGATTTTCAAGAATTTACCATATTTTGCTGACTTCTCATTCGAAATTTTCATTTTTTCTGCACAAAAACCAAATCATTGCATTCCCCTTCGGAGAGGTGTTATATGAAAAAGAAGAAGAAGAAAAAGGAAAAAAAAAAAAAAAAGAGCAGAAAATTATTATTGGGCCATAAAGGTTTTATCGGCCTTCTATGCAAACTATGGGCCGTGGCCCATGAGTTTTGTTGACCGTTGCATTTTGGCTCAATTTAATTCATAAATTTTTATGTACTCTATTACCCTAAGTTTTCATCAATTATAATAAAATGTAAATTAATTTCCACTATAAATGGCAATTGTTTTAGCATAGCTTCTGCCAGCACAACTAATCCAATACCATTCTTAAAAGTTTTCTGTTGCATTGTGACTATTCGACTGGCTCAAACAATGACCATCTCCTACACTTAGAATATTGACCCAGTGAGTGTGGTGTCATATAAATTTATTAAAAATGTGAGTATGGTCTCACATTAGCTTAGATAATATGATAGTCATAAGTACATAAGGGTGGACAAGTATCTAATGGTATAAGAACTTTTGGATGAAATCAAAATCAAAGTCATAAGAGTTTATGCTCAAAGTGGACAACATCATATCATTATAAAGATATTTAGAGGCTAATTGTTCCTAACAAGTGGTATCAAAAACCAATTATTGTTTTCTTTCATCCATCATGTCTTGTACATTAGCTTTGTATTATGTATTTTGTTCTCTTCAAAAAAATAAAATTATTTCTTCCTTTACTCGTATATTTAACAAACATATTGTTAATGGACTACGTAAATTTGTGTTTTTTTAATTCTTGTTATCATAGCAAAATTTGTACCGTAAAATGTAGATCCCCTCTCATCAAGCTGGTAAATATGTCTTCCAAAATCTCCCCAAGTCCATTAGATTCGACGTTTTTGCACTTGGATATATGGACTTACATAAATAAATAAATAAATAAATTATATATATATATTAACTACGGTTAATCTTGAAGACCAATTTTAAGCCAATTGCATCTTCTCTTAGAGGTAAGTCTTGAAGCTCTCGTGTCTTATTTCTTTCAATGCTAGCTATTTGTTCATTCATACCTTTGAGCCAAACTTCTTTTTTGGAAATAATTTGTTGGAGACATGATTCTCTTTGACCTAAAAAAGACTCTAGAAAATTCTAGTTAATGACCTAAAAAATAATTCTCTTTGAAAATTTTTTTAACTCATACTTCTATAAATACATATTCTAAAATTCACCTCCAAAAATTGAAAGGACTAACTAGTAATTACAAATTACATCTAAAAGAGATACCATTGACACATTAAGAAAAAAAAAAAAAAAGCAAACTAAATTAATTAATTAAAAAAAAATTGGGTCATGCGCTTCTTGAAGTGTACAACGTTGAGGGAAAGAAAAAATTTATATATTCAACTTCTATAAACTCTTTGAATGGTTAATTTGTAATTTTTGTTTTCCTCTCGCATCTACAAAAGCTTTAAGATGGCAATGTCAATAAAATTGTTGACAAAAATATTGATAAAATATCAATGTTGATAAATATTTTTTTTAAAAATAAAAAAAAATAACAAATAAATATTTCACACTTCATTAATAAATTAAACTGCTTATTATTTACATTCTATTCATCTTAATAACCTTTTGTTTTTCTTTATGTTTCATCAATTCCTCAAAACATAATGAAAATATCAATTCATCCCTTATTTCGATGTTGAACGCACATGGATATGTATAAATATTGTTGACATGTCAATGAAAATTTAACATTCAAATGTAAATCGACTTTTGAGATGATAATGAACACATTATATGAACAACACTTTACAAGAAATTAAAATTATTCAAATGCATAATAACATTTTTTTTTTTTAAATATATATATGTGTGGTTCCATGAATAGTAAAATATAGTTTGGAATAAATTTATATAGCATTGAGGACAGAAATGAGAAAGCAAAGTTGGAATGATCGTAATATGTTTGTATTCCCAATAATGTATATTATAACACAAAAGGAGTAAGAAACGACATCAAACGCCCATGTGCTCCCCTGCCTCCTCCATAAATCCTAATTCCAACCCCTCTCTCTCTTTCTCTTTTACAAATATCCACTAATAACTCACAAAAACTAAAACCCAATCACATTACTCCTCCATGTACTATTGTAGTATAATACTTCCTTCATTAAACTCACACATCAATTAATGATATATTATTTTATAAAAAATTAAAAAAAAAAAAAAAAAAAAAGAATTCTTGTATATGTTGCCTCACTTTCCCTCTTTAGTAAATAATTGTCTCTCTGTGTCTGCAGAAAAACAAAGAGACCCATGTCGTAGTCAAGTCAAGGGCCCTTGGGAGGTGGAGGCAGCCATGCATTAATACATCCCTTCAATTCATTGCCTTTAACAATGGTAATGCCAATGCAAATTCCTTGTTTTGTTGGGATGTGAGTTCCAATCATAATTCAATTTCAATTCCTTTTGATATACAAATCAAAACCCTTTTCATCTCTTCTCAATTTTCTAACTATTCCCCTTTTTAATGCATTGTTCCATCACCATTTTCTCTTTCTTTAATTTTAAATATATACCCAATCAATTTTCCCCTTATGTCCCCCACCATATTCACCGCTTCATTTTCATGCCTCTCCACTCTTGTGCCCTCTCTTTTATTTCCCCTCTTCATTCCTTTCCAATTTCTTGTCATATGTATCACTTATTATTCCCTGTCAATATTTGAATTTCTATCCCAGGATCAAAATGGTTTTTTTAGTTAGAATAAGATTTTTGGGTGAGATTTAAACATTTCACTTTTTATGTACGATAATATAATATCTTAGGATTTGTATTTTTTTTTTTTTTTTAACAATTTACATAGACCTAGAAGAACCAATGGATGCACTAGAATATCACAACTAGATTTACATATTCCTTAGCAACTTTATTGGACCCAAGCCCGACAATACCTTAACATATTGAACCATGTCAAATGGGCTACTTTGCTAATATTATGAGTGTTGAACATTGTGCATGGATGTAATTATAGCATTATTATGTCTATGTTGTTATAATATATATAACACACCAATCTCCATATTGGTTTTTTTCCTAGTAAACATAATTATTGATTTAAGGTTATATATAAACTAAAATAATAGTTAACTTGAATATAGTTTAACTAGTTAAGGCATATATCATATCGTTTGAGGTTTAATTTTCCTATATGACTATATATCTATATTTGATAAAGTAATATTTTGGTGTTAGAAAATTAATGCAACAATGTTAGTTTAGGAGATTTTACTACATGATTACCAACAAATTTCACTTTTTTTTTTTTCCCCTTTTTTTAGTGTGTAAGGTCAAAGTCATATTTTATCAAGTCGGTTTCATACTTTGATGCCATTTTTTTTAAAAAGTAAATAAATAAATAAATGAAAGCTACCATTGTGACGACAAAGGAATCTTCAAGCTTTTTTTGAGTATATAATCAAAATATTCAAATTCATGTATGTTCATTATTTTACCTTAGATGCTCAAAAAAGACATAATATGATAATTGAGATTATGGTTGTTAGGTGATCCAAATACATCTTAGCTAGAGTTCAGATGAGTGGGATCTCATCTAGGGCTCAGATATTTTCAAACCCATATGTACATTTGTCAAACAACACACACATTTAAATATTGGGTTGTTATAAATATATGAGGCTCACACAAAAAACAAGCAAGAAGCAAGGAGATGTGCTGGGAAAATTGTCATGATGCATGAAATTCTCTTAATATGAATTAAAAACAAAAAAAAAAAATGTACAAACAAGGCAGCATATAATAATATATTGGCTACTTGATTGTATTGATTCCAATCCAATAGTGGGTGGCAAAGTTTTGGAGGGATTTGAAAGACAGAAGAAGGAAAAGTTGTGAATGAATTGAGATAATATAAACAGACTAACATAGAAAAGGGAATGAATGTTGTGATTTAATCTAACTCTTAGTTGTACCTTGTCTCTCTTGTTAAATGCATTGGGATTGGAAAAAAGGTGCTCACATATATTCTAAGCACTTCAAATTCTTTGAAGTTCAACCCCTTCAATTAGCTAGTTAGGTTTTTACAATTCAATTTTTCCTTGATCTAACCTAAACTTCATCCCTTTTCTAATTAGATGAAGTCAATTAATCAGTGTTTAAGGCAAACTAACTGATATTAATTAATTGCATTTAGTTTACCAATATAATTAAGTGATCCTCAATAAAATATATATTAATGGGGTAAATTTTCATAAGAATGATTGTCTTTCAATTCCATTAGTTTATGATTTCTCATATACGTTTCGAATGAAGTAGATGATTCTATTTAATCTTTCCTTGCTTATGCTATTTGTTTACAATAATCTGAAACATTCATCCGAACTTTTCGTTACACAGAGACTGCAAAATTAAGAAGTCTACTCGAATTAGAAACTCCTTAGCCTCTACTTCAAAAGTGAAAATAAAAATAAAAATAAAAACAAAAACCCATATGAGAGATTCAATTAAATGATGGAATTTGCTCAGCAAGCATTGAGCAATTGAGATTTTGAATTTAATTTTACTCAACCTTTAGAAAGACCACCAAGCCTGAGTTCAAGATCCAAATCATGTAAGGAGGTAGAGCTAAGTTCAATTACCTCTGATTGAATATGATGATGATGCTGATTTTCTACCAAACTACTTGACTTCACATAAAATTGTATCGACGACTCCGTTTTCCTCCTCTTGCATCCGGTAACAGCCCCTGCGTCTTCGTCATCTTCGCAAAACAAACCCTTCATCGGCCGAGATCGACCAAAAGCCAAATTCAACCCCTCATCCAAAACCCCGTTTTCAACATGCTGTTTGTCCCTAACCCTAGAGCACGAATTTCTCAACTCCTTATCTTTCTCCGCCTTCGGATCCGATCGACCGTCGTTTGGCGGAGACGGATTAGGGTTGGGAAGATGATAATTAGGTGAGGTAGAAAGATGGTGATGAGAAGGAGAAGAGGAAGAAGAAAGGGTTGTAGTGAAATTAGGGTTATTGTTGTTATTTGGGGATTGGTTTATTCTAGCCCTATCTCTTCTGTGGACATTCATGTGGCCGCCCAAGGCTTGAGCTGAACGAAATTCTCTTCTACAAAAGGAGCAAGAATAAGAAGTTGGTGGCCAAACACAGGCTCCAAGGCGGCCAGCATCTTCAGCAAAAGCTTGTTCTTCCCATGATAATGACTCCTCATATTGGAAACAAGTTTTGGTTTTTGAACCTTCAAAATATTCATCAAAATCATCTCTTTCTCTCTCTTCTTCTTCTTCTTCTTGCTTCCTCCACATCCAATTCAATCTCTCTGCCTTTACAAATTTGAAACCAATTCAGATTTTGGAATCCAAGAAAGTTCAAGGGTTTTGCTTCCTTTTTTTTTTCTTTTTTTTCCTCTCTTGGGAATCTTTCAGATAGAGAGAGAGAGATCAGGTGGGGTAGCTACACAACAAGTATACAAAAATGCTCAGAAAAACACTGCAAACTGATATATCTCTTGGGTTATGGGAATAAGAAAAATATTAAGTGCATCCAAATTGCACCTATTTTTGTATAACTTTTTAAATTATCGATTGACTCAAAAGTCTAAATTAATTGATGGATATAGCAAAAGTTTGTTTTTAAAATCACGGAATCCTCTAGAACATCTTAAATCATCTAGTATAGTGATAAGTGAAAGTAAATTTAATTCTATATCATCTAATACAATCCTTCGAATATCTAATTCGAGCATTAATCTGAAAGTAATATGAAAGGAAATCTTTATTTTTTTATTTTTGTTGGTGGATTATGATTACATATAAAGTTAAATGTAGTTTTTGGGGATGATGGATATGTGCAGACAAAGTGAAATGATAGGACTGAAACGTCCTTTGAATGTTTGCCAGCAAAATAGTTCGCATGAACCCTATTTTATTTTATTTTATCTTATATCTTTTTTTTTTTTTAATTCAATTACGAGTGCATATTTGATTTTGATAGGAAATTATCATAATTAAATCTATCTTATCTTTTGAGTAACGTAATGGAATATTATTGTTTGTTACTGATGTCATTGGCTAGCAAGCAAGCTGCGGCCAGGTCAACCTGCAGGTTTGATTTTTCCAATACCTATTTTATTTTATTTATTTTTCTCTTTGGTGTCATTCCACTTTAATCAGAACATCGCATAAATTACAAAACAATTAAACCCTTCAAGTGTGGTAATCGTAAAAATGTTTTTTTTTTTCTTATTTATTTGGATCTAATTTGTATTTAGATTGTAGGTTTTGAAAAATTATGTTTATAGTATTTAATTTTTGTGTTTGATTTTAATTTAATATGTTTCAAAATGTTACAATTTTATTTTTTAAATTTGAGTTTTGTTTTAATTTAGCTCTTAAATCTTTAGATTTTTACACTTTTAACATCGATTTTATACTAGACACTGATTTTAAGTCTTTCATAGTTCTTCTTCATTTTTTTTTAACATTTTACTATTATCATTTATTTAATTGAAAGTTTATGAGGCATTTTTATCGTTAGTATGAAAGAGTGATAGAAATTCAAGATGACGAGTTATATTTATAAATACTTCAATAGTTACACGTACATGATGTAATATTTTGTTTTATTAACATTTGGTAAGGCTTAATATAATAATATTGCACTCGAATCTAATACTTAAAAGCATAGAGGCAAGTTTAGTTCAACTCAATCCTTTCAGATTAAAAATTAATTTAACGTTTGAAAAAAAAATATCTACAACCTTCCTCAAAAGAATAGATGATAAATTTATGCTTTACAAATTATAGATGATAAATTTATGTTTTACAAATTAGAGTTGCTTTAAAATATAGCAAAATGAGCAACTTATTTATAAATACGGTAACTAATAGATGTTAATTAGTATTTCTATCAGTCACGGATAGACAATAACATTTTGCTATATTTAAAAATATTTTTAGCAATTTTGTCATTTAATTAAAATAATTATCCCTAACAGTTATCGCTGTAAACATATCAACAAATGATCCTTCGGAGATAAATCAAAGTTTTTTTTTTCCTTGTAAAAGAGAGACATAACGTGTCATTTCAATAATAGACAAAAGAAAATGTAAATAGAAATAAGTAAAAAAAAAAAAAAAAAGTATATATAAAGAAGAGGTTAGAAGAAAGTCTTTCCATGGAGAGAAATGGAGGATGCATCATAACTACAAAAGAGTTGTGGACTTGGTGCACCACTCAGCGGCCATGGTGATGATTAGGAGTGTTAAGAAAATCGGATGACCCTAAAAATCTTATCAATCCAATCCAACCCATACACAGTTTAAGTTGGATTATCAACTCAGGTTAGGTTGAGTTCAAATAAATGAAAATTTTATGGGTTGAGTTGGTTTATGAGTTTACCAAAAGTAACCCGAAACCACCCAAATTTATTATTAATTTTAAAAAGTATGTTTGTTTGTTTATAATACAATTATATATGCATATGTTTATTTTGATTTTATTTAATTTCATGGTTTTCTTGAATAATTTATTCTCCAACAACTCCGAAAGATAATTCTTTTAACACTTTGCAAAGGAAAGATTTCATAATATAAATTGAAATTGAGTTATTAATCCAAACTTAATACATATAAACATAATTAAATAAAAAAAATTATATATTAACATTTTACTCCTTAGAACAAAATTTTAAACAAATGAATCAGAATAACTAGAATCAACCCAACTTGAATGTTTCACGGTTGATTGAATTCATTATTTAATAAATATTATTTGAATTGAAGAAACTTACCATCCGAACCCAAACAATTAAATTGAGTCTAAAAAATATTTCAACTCAATCCATAGACATTATGTGTTTGGGGGTGTTCCTTGAATATTTTGCTATTTGCTGGAAACAAATAAACCATAATAAAGCAACCATAATTGTTGCTTCAAAGAACATGATTGGTTCTTATTTTAGATAAAGATTTAAATGCTCTCTCGATCAACACTTTTGTTACGTCATACTTAGGACCTTTTGATTTAAAATTATAAAATAGACTTGGCAACATGATTTTTGTACGTAACTACTCATAATTAATTGGGCTATATCTAATATTATAAAAATCAATAACCGAGATGTAACGAGGGTTTTCTGTGTTGGCTTTTGGCACTTTTCAAAATTAGTAGAAACCCAGGTCCTTAAACAAAACCGTACGCATAAGGTATGAGGAATTTTTACTTGAATTGGACAAAGATAATTATCAAATTTTCTTCCCATTATCTTTGCCATAGAGATAGTCATACATTAATTAGCTTGCACAATTTGGTTCCATATCATACATCATAGTTTCTTAAGTGAATTACAACCTAAAAGATTTATTCGTTAATAAAGCAATCGTTTTTACGGTATATAAGGTTCACAATTATTTCAAATACTTCAAAAGGACTTAGGTTAGAAATTATTTAAGTTTAGTTTGTCCTTTCACATTATATTTTTTTATAGTTCGGTTCAAAGATTGAATAATTAATTTTGAGATAATAATCGATGTCTTATTCTTTTATAGATATTAGTAATTGTCAAGTCGATAATTAATCTCATGCTATATTTTTATATTTTCAAAAAGAAAATAGAAAAGGCAAGATATTATATAAATTAGTTTAAATTAACTTTAAGTATATCTACATAGCCTCTTCCCTTCCAATTACCAATTACAATTTGAGCTCCAAAAAACAACTAAAAAGATCTTCCCAAAACAATTTGTGAAGGGAAAAAAAAACGTAATAGCATGGGGTGAAATCGTTTTTTTCATATATAAAATATAGTTGAAATTAATCCGTCAAATTTAGTTAAGAAACATATATACAATCAACTGTCTTCTTAGTATTATTAATATTATTAATTCTATTATAAGTTGGAGACTGAATTATATATGTTATTTGGTGTCCCAAATGATAAAGCACAAAATTACATTAATATTTTTTATTTCTAATAGTAGATTGTTCTTTCTCTTTGTCCTTGGACATAATTAATATACTATTAATGAATAGCGTAAATCTTTGTGTTGGTTTCTTTACTATTTAACTTTTTTTTCTTTTTTATTATCGATTTTATAACATTATAATATTAAATAGTAACAATAATAGATATTTTATCCACCTACCATATTCCAAGCAATTGTCTTTCCGTCATCGGAAAGAATTTATTTGTTTGGAAATTTCAATAATAAGCTGAATTTATTTTGAAAATAAAAATACAGCTCTGTCAATCAATATTAGAAATGTTGACAAATGACGTTATTAAATATATCGATGTTTCCATTTTATAGAAATTCTAATGAAAATATCACTAACATATTGATGTTGATGAATATTTTTGAAAAAAGTATTAACAACAAAAACTATTGAAAATATGTTTAAAACAACTATTAAAAATATATATTAATAGATAAATATATTTTACAATTTCTTATGAAGTAAAATATTTTTTGTAATATTATATTTGCATTAGATTATATTTATTATTTTTTAAAAGAATAATAATTAATTTAATATGATATATTTACATTAAGAACGCTTTGTGCACTGTCTGGGCCTCGGTAAATCGAGGCTTGTGGGCTTTCTAGGAATGTTTGAGGCCCAGCCCTGAAACCGTCTACCAACAAAAGATTGTGCTTTTTTTTTTTCTTTTTTTTTTGGTTTAAAAACGGTGGGATAATTGATAAAGGCCTCAACATAGGAAACATATTTTTTAAATATCTATTCAAGGAGTATTGTTTAAAATAAATACCTTCAAATCCAAGATGTAGGTAGTGAGGGAAAGAAATATAAAATTTGATCAATAAAGATAGGAATGTTCTTGGAAAGAAACTAGGGCATTAAAAGAATATTTGAGAGTGAATTAGATATTCACTGTATTAAGATTGTTTCAATGTTATTTGAAATATTGAATGAAAGTTCCAATCTCAAGTCACAAATTTTACCAAACTAAAGAGATTATTTAGACTCCGTTTGATAATCATTTCAATTTTTTTTTTTTTTTTTTAAATTTAGCCTACTTCCTCCACATTCCTTACAATAATTGCATATTTTTTAAGTACTATTTTTGAATTTTTTAGCCAAATCCCAAAAACGAAAACAAATTTTTTAAATACTACTTTTTTTATTTTAAACAATACTCTTTAAATAGATATTTAAAAAATATGTTTCCTATGTTGAGGCCTTTATCAATTATCCCCCCGTGTTTAAACCAAAAAAAAGAAAAAATTTGGAAATGGAAGTTAAAGTAATGTCTATAGGGTTAATTTAAAAAAAAAAAAAGTAGTTTTTAAAAAATTTGTTTTCGTTTTTGGGATTTGGCTAAAAAATTCAAAAATTGTACTTAAAAAATAAGAAAATTATTGAAAGGAATGTGGAGGAAGTAGGCTAAATTTAAAAAAAAAAAAAGTAGTTTTTAAAAAATTTGTTTTCGTTTTTGGGATTTGGCTAAAAAATTCAAAAATTGTACTTAAAAAATAAGAAAATTATTGAAAGGAATGTGGAGGAAGTAGGCTAAATTTAAAAAAAAAAAAAGTAGTTTTTAAAAAATTTGTTTTCGTTTTTGGGATTTGGCTAAAAAATTCAAAAATTGTACTTAAAAAATAAGAAAATTATTGAAAGGAATGTGGAGGAAGTAGGCTAAATTTAAAAAAAAAAAAAAAAAATTTACCAAACAGGACATTAGCAATTCAACTAGCTTCATTTTAAAGAGAAAGCAAACGTGAAAATCAAATTCAATCAAACATAAAAGGATAAATTAATTTCTTAAAAAGATGGAAAATTAAAAAACTATATACCATTGACATAATGACATGTTTTTTATATGGGGTGTTATGAGTCGTTTTGGACTAAGAACCACGAGTTCAGAAAGACAAACTGTTACGAGTAAAATTAAAATAATGACAAACAAGAGGCGTGTAAAAAAATGGGCTAATGGACCAAGGGAGAAAAGAAAATTACAGAAAGGAAAGAAAACATGTTTAAAATATGGTTTAAGAACTAGATTTTTATTTTTACACATTCCACTATAATACTTTGTTTGAACAGTAATAAATATAGAAACAGCTTTCTAACCTTATAATCTTTTTTAAAATATATATTTATTCGAACATGTAGTGAACTAAAAAATAATTTAGTATCAAAATGAGTTATAATTGATGTTACTTCTTTTTCTAATCTCTAGAGTTTAGATGTGCTATTTCAATAATTGTTGTACTAAAAAAAACAGTTTCCTCTCTCAATCGTATTAGACTTAGAAAAGTATATAAACCCATTAATATTAGGTCTTTTTTTTTTCTTGCCGGTTAAACTTTCAATTGCTTGATCACACTTTGTACATTTTAAACTACATTTATCTGTATACCTCACTCAATTGTTTAATTGTTTAATTATATTCTGTCATTTGTCAAACTGGCTTCTTATTATTTATAGATGTTTTTTAATTTTCTTTTTGTGTTTGATTATGGTAGAATGCACACAAATGAATACATTTCCTAAAAGTTTCTAGTCTTTGTGGGTGATAATAAGTTATAATACTCTGTTGTCAAAGTAGAGTAAGAAAGAATCTAAGTAATTATTTATATTATACAAATACAAATACATACACACTAACACTAACTTTTTCCATACAACTTTTAAGTTCTTTTAAAAATTAGAAGGGCGGCAAGTGATTTGCTTAGCTATGATCTATATTATCTTTTTGACCTAAATAGCTCCTAAAGGCTTTTTATTTTAAGCTTTATCTTTTTAATATATGCTAAACATTTTTTTCTGATCTTTTGTGGATTTTGTTTTATAGGAAAGATATAATAAACTCCAAACTCCAAACTTATAATTTCGAGATCAATAAATGTATAAGCCGGCAAGTCAATGCATTTTTTTTTTCTTTTTTTTTTTTTTTTGAATCAACAATGCGTTAATTTGTTCTCTGGCAATGGTGCAATGCACATTATTAAAATAATATAAAAAATTGTTTGGAGCGTATGAATTTATCTCTAATTATATAATATATGTAGATGCTTGAGATTATCTTTTTGTTTTTCCTCTTGACTTTTTATATTTTGGATCTATTCCAAAATTTTTAGAAAAGTGTCGCAATATAAATCATTTAAATTCTTATCAATGTACTGTGTGAATTTGAGGGTCGCTTGATTGTTTTCTGTTATATCAATAACTATACATACATATTTATTCTTTGAAAAAAAGTAAATAATGAATAATTGTGTATATAGTGATTTTCGAGAAACAGTTATTTTTATCCTAATTTAGTGAGTTATTTTATTCTAACCAATAAACTTGTGATCTTAGCAAATTGGACTAAATTTAAGTAATTAGGTTTGAATTCTACTTACACATATTTGTTTAAATAGTAATCTAACACTAATCAATCTAGAAGTTTTTGGAAGTATATTTACATAAATAACACAAGCGTAAGTATTAGACATCTTTAAATTTTTTTAAAAAATCTGTTAATAAGTATCTTAAAAGAAATGTTGAGCTCCAATAAATTCTAAAGAGTTTTTTTAAATAAGAATATACTCGTAGAAATATCTAGAAAATAAGTATCTTAAAAGAAATGTTGAGCTCCAGTAAATTCTAAAGAGTTTTTTTAAATAAGAATATACTCGTAGAAATATCTAGAATATTATAGATTTAAGAACCCACAATAATCTATTTGTTTGGGTTCTAAAGCTTTAAATAAGAGAATTTAGAAAATGTGAAAAAAAAATGTGAGTAAGCATGGAGAGAGTGAAAAAGTTTTCAAGAGTTTTTATAATTGTACTTTCCTAATAGAAGTTTTTTTTTTTTCCTCCAAGGGTGTGTTTGTTTAGAAGGTTTTTTTTTTTTTTTTTTTTTTTTTTNTGAAAACCGGTGGGTTTTAAATCCACCCTTTTTATCAATTCCAAAACTGGCTTAATTACCCCCTATTTCGGTAGGGTTTCACGTGGGTTGGCGGCTGACTTTCCTTGTTCTCTCTTCCATAATTAATCATCATCTGCCTCCATCAGCGACCTTCCTCCTTCCTAGTTGTGCATTTCGGCTTCTCTCTTCCAATTCCCCCATTCTTCCTTTCTCCTCCTCCTTTCTCCCTTCTCTTTTCTCTCATCCGATTTAGATCTACGGTTTCTCTGTCTCTCTTTTCTCTTCCGATTTTCGATTCTGTTTCTCCTTTTCTCCCTTCTTTCTTGTTATTTCGTCATGTCAACTGTTCTAGGGCTCAGATCTATGCTCTGTGATTTCTTTTTTGTTTTTTTTTTTTTTTTAGATGTATGATCTGTGGGTTAAATATGCGGTATTTGTTTTGCATGTTAAATCTTCTTTGCGTGCTCGCTTACCATACGTTTTTTAATTTCTTTCCCGATCTATGTTCCGTGGGTGACATTTCTTCTTGTTCTCTTCTGTTTTGGATGTACGGCTTGCCAACTGTATGTCTTCTCAGTTTCTGCCTTGCGTGTTCGTTTATGGTACGTTTTTTCTTCCCCGATCTATGCTATGTGGGTTACGTTTCTTCTTGTTCTCTTCTTTTTTAGATCTATGCCTTGCTGACTATATGTCTTCTCAGTTTATTCTTTGCATGTTCGTTTACCGTACATTGTTTGATTTTCCTTCCTCGAGCTATGCTATGTGGGTTACATTTCTTCTTGTTCTGTTCTATTTTAGCTCTATGGCTTGCCGACTGTTTGCCTTCTCAGTTTCTTCTTTGCGTGTTCGTCTACCGTACGTTCTTTTTCTTCCCCGAGCTATGCTATGTGGGTTACATTTCTTCTTCTACTATTTATCTTCTTTTCGATGCATGATATGCTCGATTACTATTTTATCTTCTTCTCGAGGCATGATATGTGGGTTAAATTCGCTCTTCAGCTCATAGTTTTATGTTCTTAATTTTCTTTTCCTATATCTATTCACCGTGGGTACATCTCTTCTCGATTTTCCATTTGCATGTTCGATGTCCCTACGATTTTTTTTTGTTCACATCTATTATTTGCATGTTTTTTCTTTGCATCCCCTTCCTGATCCACTTATTGTTCGTCCGATTAATATGAATTTTTTTTTTTCCAGATCTCCTCTTGCCGCTTCAATAATAAATCATGTGTTTTCTCTTGCCGTTTTTTTTTTTTTTTTTTTTTTTTTTTTTTTTTTTCTTTTTTTTTTTTTTTTTTTTTTTTTTTTTTTTTCTTTTTTTTTTTTTTTTTTTTTTTTTTTTTTTTTCTTTTTTTTTTTTTTTTTTTTTTTTTTTTTTTTTCTTTTTTTTTTTTTTTTTTTTTTTTTTTTTTTTTCTTTTTTTTTTTTTTTTTTTTTTTTTTTTTTTTTCTTTTTTTTTTTTTTTTTTTTTTTTTTTTTTTTTCTTTTTTTTTTTTTTTTTTTTTTTTTTTTTTTTTCTTTTTTTTTTTTTTTTTTTTTTTTTTTTTTTTTCTTTTTTTTTTTTTTTTTTTTTTTTTTTTTTTTTCTTTTTTTTTTTTTTTTTTTTTTTTTTTTTTTTTCTTTTTTTTTTTTTTTTTTTTTTTTTTTTTTTTTCTTTTTTTTTTTTTTTTTTTTTTTTTTTTTTTTTCTTTTTTTTTTTTTTTTTTTTTTTTTTTTTTTTTCTTTTTTTTTTTTTTTTTTTTTTTTTTTTTTTTTCTTTTTTTTTTTTTTTTTTTTTTTTTTTTTTTTTCTTTTTTTTTTTTTTTTTTTTTTTTTTTTTTTTTATTTTTTGCTTTCCCATGCATTCTTGTTTGCAACAAACTCATGGTAGGGGCTGACCATGTTATTGGAGGGGAGGGGCTAATCAATCGTTTGTTATTCTATCTCTTTACTTCTGAGGGATCGATGATGATTATAGCAATTGTTCTTATGCTAACATTTGTTCTTCATTTCTAATTTGCAATATCTTATTTCTGTTTGCAATTTGTAAAATGTTTTCCTTATACATCATTATTTGATTTTCATTTCAAATTTGATTTTGATTTTAATACAATTTTTTTTTTCTGTTACATTACACAAGTGTAGTTTCTGATTCATTCAAAATTGTTTCAGCTTACTTTTTTTGGTTTTACCAAAATTGTATATGATGATTTGGTTCATTGTTTTAGTTGGATTTATTCCAATGACCAATCCATTTTTTAATGCTTGTATCTGAGACCCTCACTTTAAAATTAAGTCTAGGATGCATTTATATTTGGCTCAATAACCTCTTCTGTCATAAATTAACTTGAGCTGACATTCTGTCATAAATTAATGGGTCCTCTACCATCTTCCCTGTGATTCTGTTGGTGAGTTTTTGTTTCCATTTCTCTGATATTTCGGTTTCTACAAGGGTCCATAAGAAAAGAAGGGGTTTCCTACATAAAGTACGCTTCGTTCGTTATTTCTATTTACGTTAAAATGCTTCACTAACGGTCTTCTTACTCTTATCAGATTGCACCTCCGGCCTCCTCCATACCTTCTGCCTTACGCGACGTTCTGTGATTTTGAACGTTCAAATAAATGTATGTCCATGTTTGAACAACGTTTGTTTACTATGGTTTAATTTATTCATATTTCTTACTAACAGTCCCTTTTTTTCTCTTGTAGGTCTCAAACTGATTAGGCAAACCATTCGTAACTAGTTTGAGGTTTGTTATTTTGACATTCGGAGTATCTACATTTTACTTCTTTTTTCTACTAAAGTTAGTTGATTATTGAACAATGTATTGGACTACTATTGTTGGGGACTTGTTCCTTTTTGGTTTTGTTTTGTTTTTTTTTTAATTATTATTTTCATTTTTTTGTTTCGGAAATACATTATTTCTTAAATGGTACTGTTATCCAATAATTATTGTTAATCCAAGTGTGGATGAACATTACTGCTATGTAATTATATATTCATATGTTTCTCAATCAAACGTTATTATTAATATGGTTTCAATATTTTGGGTATTGTTTCACAAACATTCTTCACATATTAAACTCCATCATATATTAAAGTTTTTCTCCAACTTGTATCTGCCACGGTCGAAAATTTTTGATAACTAACGTCTAATTTGTTGTAAAATATAAATATTCATGGAGAAATAAACTCACAACTTCAAAATATGTAAAAAAACGCAAGTCCTTTGTTGACAATGGCACTTTCAGAAAGAGCGAGAGGTGTAGAGAGAGAGCGGGATATAGAGTGAGAGGTGTAGAGAGAGAAAGCGAGAGACAGAGTAAGTTAAGTATGGCGAGGTAGAGAGAGAGCGAGATATAGAGTGAGAGGTGTAGAGAGAGAGCGAGAGATAGAGTAAGTTATGTATCGAGAGCGAGAGCTAACGTGAGCTCGTTAGGGAGAGCGAAAGCGAGAGGGGTAGAGACTGAGTGAGAGATTGAGTGAGCTACTTACATAGAGTTTGAGAGAGAAGCGAGATATAGTGAGAGAGCGTGACCCAGAGGGGTAGAGAGATACCGAGAGGGGTAGAGCGAGACCGAGAAGGGTTTGAAAGAGAGCAGGATAGATAGAGTGAGCTAGAGTTTGAGAGAGAGCGAGACCTAGAGGGGTAAAGCGAGACCGAGAGGGGTACAGAGAAAGCAGGATAGATAGAGAGAGAGCGGGATAGATAGAGAGAGAGCGACAGAGAGTGCTAGAGAGATCGAGAGAGATAGAAGGAGATAGATAGAGAGAGCTAGGGAGACCGAGAAATATTTATGGATATAGATAGAAAGATGGAGCGAGACCGAGAAAGATTGATATATATAGATATAAAGTTCTAGATAGACCGATAGATAAAAAATAACGAAATTAAAACTGAGTCCATAAGAAACATAACAAAATTTGGTAAAATACCTTTAACCACATCATTATGAAATAATGTTTAAGACTTATCATGGCCTGCATTAACTCTATGATTGTATTGTCCCAAATAAAATACCGTGGAGCATATCATGAAAGTTAATCAGAAAAGTACCTTACCCTTTCAGGAACAACTTTTGTATCACATCCCCTATAAAGATGGATACCGTCGAAGAACTTTTTTTTATCATGACAATCATCTCGATCTCTCAAATCCAGCTATTTATAACACTAACCACATTGTTGAACAACCACCGAAGGATAGAGAGACAACCGTCGTATGCTAGGCACTGCATTAGGTTGTTGACCTTCTTCCGCCTCATTTACAAGGGTGACCTAGCATGTCGTGAAAGCACTCGAATGGATAGACGTACCTTCATGATTTTATGTAATATGGTACTGTCCACTGGTTATTTGGAACCAACAAGATGTGTAGACATCAAAGAGATGGTAGCAATATTCCTGCACATTCTTGCACACGATGTTAAATATCGAGTGGTACGGAGGAACTTTTCAAGATCTGGCGAGACGGTTTTGAGATATTTCAACGTAGTTCTTAGGGCAGTTTTACAACTTCACACTATTTTGTTGAAAAAATCGGAATCAATCACAAATACATGCACCGATGGAAGGTGGAAGTGGTTTCAGGTACACGAAAGTACTCACGCATTTTTTATATGATTAAGTCATACACATGTATGCAACGATGGATTTTTTTGGATTAAATCTAATCACTTGAGAGAAACAGAATTGTCTAGGTGCGTTAGACGGCACATACATCAAAGTGAATATTAGTGCCATCTCTCCGACTAGCGTGGAGCAGGAAACGCACCAACAATTGTAAGAGAATTTTTCAACATGAAACATTCTTCGGCAAGAAACGTTATGAAGTGAGCTTTTGGGTTGCTGAAGGGGCGGTGGGCTATTCTAAAGGGAAAATCATTCTACCCAATACAAGTCCAATGTCGAACGATAACTGCTTGTTGCCTTATCCACAACTTGATCACAAGGGAAATGGAAATCGGTGCAATGCTTGACGCGCCCGACTACGAGAATTCTGCATCAGTTGGAGTTGATGGGGATCATATTGAATTTGTTGAATCGTCAAATGAATGGACAAAGTTTAGAGATGACTTGGCGGACGAAATGTTTACTGAATAGCAGATAGCCTGATTAGAGATAACGAGTGCCTTGTCTTTAGTTCAATTACAATTGCAATTTACTTACAAAACATTCCAAGTATGAAATGAAAGTGTGTTGTGCCGAGAATATGTGTGAATAATTTAAATTTGAACATATGATTTCAGCAGTTAATCATTCAGTTCTATATGTGTTCAATTTATATCATCATTTCATTGAACAAACGTATGCATGCAGTACAATGGCAGGTAATAGTAAGCGGACTAAGCACGTATGGACCAAGGTGGAAGACGCTAAGTTGGTGGATGCTCTACTATATTTGGTAGAGACCAGTTGGAGGTCGGACAATGGGACGTTTCGACCTAGATACTTGCAGCACCTGGAGCGAATTATGCATGAGAAGGTGCCTGGGTGCGCAGTTAATCAAAACACGATCTAATGCAAGGTGAGGACTTTTAAGAAAAAATACAATGTAGTACCAGAGATGTTATGTCAATCAGGATTTAGCTGGAACGAGGAGTTCAAATGTTTCCAGGTCGAGAGGGAGATTTTCGATATCTGGGTTCAGGTAAGATTATTGGAAACAGAATTTACCGGTATGTCTTAAATATGTAAATATTAATAATCTATATGTGTATAAATGCAGAGTCATCCCAACGCAAAGGGGATGTGGAACAAGCTGTTCCCCCATTACGATGACCTCTCCATTGTGTTCGGAGAGATAGAGCTGTAGGACAATCTAGTGAGGACTCACACGTGATGGCGAGTAATGCATTCAGAGAGTTTGAAGATGAGATTCGGCTTGGATCGCAGGACTGTCCCACACCTGCTGTTCGCCACACAGATTCACCATCAAATCTGGATGGAATTGATGAAGATACAGCAGACCAATCTACAAGTAGAGCGATACCTGCGGAGTCATCTCGAGGAAGCAAGAGGAAGAAGCCATCGTTCCAAGCTGAAATGATCGACATCATGAGGGCGACTGTTGAGATGCAGAACATGCACATGAGTAGACTTGCATCTTGGCAGAAGAAAAAGTATGAGCTGGAGTTTGGTCGTCGGAAGGAAGTAGTAAACGCCATAAACAACATTGACGGTTGACTGAGGATGACTAGGTGGCCCTTATTGACATACTTGGCACAGACATTCAGAAGACAGATTGCTTCCTTGCAGTACCAGAATATGCGCGGAAGAGATATTGTACTCGTCTACTAGGAAGGAACATGTAGATTGCCCGCGGATACTTCTTGACCAGTAGCCATGTATTTTTTTATATTTATTTTGGATAATGACGAATGGACAATGGGATGTGAACTCGACAAGAATGATCACTTTTGTAAACATGATTCACCATAATTTTTTTGTGCATGTATTATGATAAGGAAATGATAAACTTTGAATGAATGGAAAAGTGATTTTATTTTTCTGTTTAATTTTGTTTCTTCCTCAAAAACAACATAAGTTAAAAACAAAATAATAATAATAATAATGAATTGTGTGATTCATACGTTGTTCACGTTAAATAAGTATATGGAAAAGTGATTTTTGAAAATACCAAAAAAAATTAATAATAAAAAAAGATCCAAATATAAATAAAGAAAAAAAAACTAACCCATCAGAAAAAATAGAAAAAAAGCGACAACATATATAAATATATATGTGTGTGTGTGGGTGGGTGTATGTATATCCATATATATTCAGGAACAATTTGTTGTTTAAGAAATCAAAAAAGAACAATTTGTTGTTTAAGAAATCGAGGAAAAAAGGACAAATAATAAGGAGAATGTGGTTACATTTGAATATGAGAAGGAAGAGAAGAAGGGAAAACTAAAAAAAAGAAAATGGAAAAAGGAAAAGGAAAAAATGTGAAATGAAAAAAAAACAAAAAAAATAAAAAAAAAATATGAAACAAACATATGAAAATACTAAAAAAAAAAAAACAACAAAAAAAAACCAAAAAAAAAAAATACTAAAAAAAAAAAAACAACAAAAAAAAACCAAAAAAAAAAAATACTAAAAAAAAAAAAACAACAAAAAAAAACCAAAAAAAAAAAATACTAAAAAAAAAAAAACAACAAAAAAAAACCAAAAAAAAAAAATACTAAAAAAAAAAAAACAACAAAAAAAAACCAAAAAAAAAAAATACTAAAAAAAAAAAAACAACAAAAAAAAACCAAAAAAAAAAAATACTAAAAAAAAAAAAACAACAAAAAAAAACCAAAAAAAAAAAATACTAAAAAAAAAAAAACAACAAAAAAAAACCAAAAAAAAAAAATACTAAAAAAAAAAAAACAACAAAAAAAAACCAAAAAAAAAAAATACTAAAAAAAAAAAAACAACAAAAAAAAACCAAAAAAAAAAAATACTAAAAAAAAAAAAACAACAAAAAAAAACCAAAAAAAAAAAATACTAAAAAAAAAAAAACAACAAAAAAAAACCAAAAAAAAAAAATACTAAAAAAAAAAAAACAACAAAAAAAAACCAAAAAAAAAAAATACTAAAAAAAAAAAAACAACAAAAAAAAACCAAAAAAAAAAAATACTAAAAAAAAAAAAACAACAAAAAAAAACCAAAAAAAAAAAATACTAAAAAAAAAAAAACAACAAAAAAAAACCAAAAAAAAAAAATACTAAAAAAAAAAAAACAACAAAAAAAAACCAAAAAAAAAAAATACTAAAAAAAAAAAAACAACAAAAAAAAACCAAAAAAAAAAAATACTAAAAAAAAAAAAACAACAAAAAAAAACCAAAAAAAAAAAATACTAAAAAAAAAAAAACAACAAAAAAAAACCAAAAAAAAAAAATACTAAAAAAAAAAAAACAACAAAAAAAAACCAAAAAAAAAAAATACTAAAAAAAAAAAAACAACAAAAAAAAACCAAAAAAAAAAAATACTAAAAAAAAAAAAACAACAAAAAAAAACCAAAAAAAAAAAATACTAAAAAAAAAAAAACAACAAAAAAAAACCAAAAAAAAAAAATACTAAAAAAAAAAAAACAACAAAAAAAAACCAAAAAAAAAAAATACTAAAAAAAAAAAAACAACAAAAAAAAACCAAAAAAAAAAAATACTAAAAAAAAAAAAACAACAAAAAAAAACCAAAAAAAAAAAATACTAAAAAAAAAAAAAACAAAAAAAAGAACCAGATATAAATAAAGAAAAAAAAAAACTAACCCATCAGAAAAATAAAATAGGAAAAAAATCGACAACATGTATATATATATTCAGGAACAACTCAACTCAGCACTCCAAATACAGACTTTCTAACTCAACTCAACTCAATTCAGTACAATAAACACAGACATTCCAACTCAACTCAACTCAACACCCCAAACACAGATAATCTAACTCTCCCAGACAATTTAACTTCCTCTATAATTATTACCTACTCAACTCAACTCAACTATGCATGACAAACACTCCGTAAGTGATTTGATTGTTCCTTTTTATACTAATTTCTTCAACGGTATTTTTGTTCAAAAAAAACACGGCCAATAGAAATAATAAAATGCAACAAAAATATTTTTAAAAAATGATCGAAATGAAATACACAAATAAAGTGATAGAAATGCCTAAACTTATCAAAGGAAAAAATCAATCAAAATAGCAAAAGCAACGGGTAAATATTGCAACCAACAAACCACATTAGTAAAGTGTGATAGAAGTGCCTAACTCTAAAAACAATCCTTTTATCTTCTAAAATAATAATAATAATAACAACTTTTTAGAGAGATAAATAAAAGCTAATAATAAAAGCAGCCGATAAAAATTCGAATAAAATGCAACCAACAAAAACACAAATAAAGTGATAGAACTTAGAAGTGCCCAAATCTATTATCTACCAAAATAATGATAGCTATATATATATATATATATATATATATATATATATATATATATATATATATATATATATATAAAAAAAAAAAAAAAAAAAAAAAAAATTCTCTTTATAAANAATTATTTACAAATATAATAAAATATTATTGTTTATCTATAATAAATAATGATGGACAATGATAAACACTAATAAATGTTATCAATGTATATTCTTGATAAACCGTGACATTTTGCTATATTTAAAAATATTTTCAACTATTTTTTATTTAAAATAATTGTCCAAATTAAAAAAGGAGTGTCAATTAGATTTCAATGTTGAAAATATATTACCTCAATTTTACAAAAATATCATAAATACCGATGAGCGGTAGATTTTGATAAATATTTTAAAGAAAAGTTGTAAGAAAATATTTTAAATTAATAAATTAAATTAACTTATTTATTAATAATATTATATTAATGACATTTTATTATTATTTTTTTTTTTAATGTTTTATGGAAATTTTGATTCCCCCATATTTTGAATGTCTAATTATAAAAATATGAAAATATTGATGAAATTTGACATATAGACTTGATTAAATTTTTTATTACCTTTCAAAATTAGAAAGAATTTCAACGTTAAAAATTTGATTATTCATCCAGGTATTGTAGAAAAAAAAGTTACAAATTTAGTTCTTATAACCTAGAGAAATTAAATTAAAAGAAATATCTAGGTCATCAATCACCATATTAATAATAATCGAGAGACTCACATTTGTATGAAGTTAATTAGAAACATGTGGAAGAATTGGCACTTTACAGATTATTGACGAAAAAATGGATACATTTTCGTAAATAATATGTAAAATGCTCCTTTTTCTATATATATATATATATATATATTTTTTTTAAGTGTCTTGTGTTTTTAATTAACCCCATTTCCATGTCATGCATATACATATATATTACACTATAGTTCTCAAAGGATACGAGAATTATTAAGTCTGTTGATAACTATTTGGTTTTCTATTTTTTACTTCTTAAAAAATTAAGTTAGTCGATTGGATTTTTCAAGTCATCTTAGTGTCATATAATATTTTTTATATCAAGATATGTTATAAACCAAAAACAGAAAATTCCAATTGTGTTAGAAATAAACAAATTGGAACAGAGTATTGGAGAGAGAATCAATAAATTGTAAGCATCTCTATGTTTGGGAATTGGGTACCTACAAACAGAATAGAAATCCCAAAGGACTTTCCCTTATCTTCTCCATTTCTCTCTTCAATTCATTGCAGATGAGTTCCCCACTTCAAAGATGGTCTCTCAACGGCTGCACCGCACTCGTCACCGGCGGAACCCGTGGCATTGGGTCAGCCCTTAATCAGTACTATCAATCCCAAATTTCGTATCATTTCTTTCATGTTCTTACTTTTTTCTTTTTTGAAAATCTCTTAGATACGCCATAGTTGAAGAACTTGCTTCACTTGGGGCAGCCGTACACACTTGTTCCCGTAACCAAACAGAGCTCCATCAAAGGCTAAAAGAATGGGAACAAAAAGGGTTCAAAGTCACTGCCTCTGTTTGTGATCTCACTTCAAAATCTCAGCGCCAGCAACTCATTGACACTGTCACTTCCATCTTCAATGGAAGCCTCAACATCCTCGTAATTCTCTCTCAAATTTTTTCTATTTTTTAAACAAACCCAGATGAAAAATTGTCGAAATTCTGAAAATGGGTGGTTGGTTTTCAAGGTCAACAACGCAGGGACGGTAACATTGAAAGGAGCAACAGAGTACACGAGCGAGGATTACAATAACATGATGAGCACAAATTTTGAAGCCCCTTATCATATCTCCCAAATTTCTCATTCCATTTTGAAGGCATCTGGCTATGGAAGTATTGTGTTTGTGTCGTCGATTGCTGGAGTCACTGCTTTGCCAAAAATTTCAATCTATGCGGCATCTAAAGGTATGGATTTACATAGATAATTTCTTTGTAATTAAAGATTAATCTGGAAATATTTGGGTAATTTGTGTTTGTAGGGGCAATTAACCAAATCACGAAGAACTTGGCGTGTGAATGGGCAAAGGATAATATTCGGGTAAACACAGTGGCGCCGTGGGGGGTTAAAACAACAATTTCTAAACCGGATCCGGTGGCTATGGAGGAATATGGTCGGCTTATAAGGCGGACGCCGGCGGGTCGAATTGGAGAGCCGGAGGAGATATCTTCGGTGGTGGTATTTTTGTGCCTTCCTGCGGCTTCATATGTGAGTGGGCAGATCATTTGTGTGGATGGTGGCTACACAGCCGGTGGGTGGTAGACAAATCTAAGTAATACCAAACATATTTAAGAGCTGTAACAAAACCAATTCAAGAAACTATAATCCTAATGTGTTTATAGGGTTAAAAGTTGAAATCTTCATACAAAAAACCCATGGAACTTGTGTCTTGCATTTATTCAGTTTTATCTATTTTTCAATAACTACGCTTTAACCTTATATCTTTATGTTTAGACATCAAGACCTTAAAAGTTAGAATTACTGTAGTTTGCATGTAATTTAACTTTTAAAAAAAGAAGAAAAAAAAAAAAACTTGGAAGTTGTGCATGTGTTAGTTTTTAATTTTATATCTAGATATTTAATATTTTTAAAATGTCTAGACACAAATTTTAATTTTATATATGAGAGAGCATTTAATTTTAATTTCTTTTAGAAATATTAAAAATCTATTAGATATAAAATTATAATTTTCATTTTTTTAATTAAGAGATTTATTATACAAATAAGTTGAAAATTCAATAATTTATTAAATTTTTTTTGTTAATTAAAGACTTAATAAATACAAAGATAAAAAACTTTCAAATGATTGACTAATATTCTAATGAGCAATACTTAGGTGCATTCTACGCTGCACCTAAGTCCATGCTCTCTCTTTCTCTACATATACAAAAAAAAATAATATTTTTAGAAACATAATAAATAAATTTTCACGTGGCCCTTAGCGATTATCAACATAGTATAATATTAAATAGTAACACTAGTTGATATCTTATTCACCACCACATTCAGATTAACAATTATTTTTCAAAGAATTTGTTTGATTGATAATTTCACCAATAAGTTAGATTTATTTTGGAAATAAAAATAAAATCCTGTCAACCTATATTAGAAATGTTGAGGAATGATGTTGATAAAAAAGAATGATGTCTCAAATTCTAATGAAAATATTAATAAAATATTATGTTGATGAATATTTTTGAAAAAAATATTAAAAACAAAAACTATTTAAAATATGTTTGAAAAAAATTATTAAAAATATATATTAATAAATAAATATTTTTACACATTTTAATGAAGTAAAATAAAAGATTTTAATTCTTATTCAAATTCTAAAAACGAAAATAAATTTATAAAATTATTATTATTATTATTATTATTATTATTATTATTATTATTATATATATTTTCAAAACATTACTAGAAAGTAGATAACAAAACAACCAAATTTAAAGTGCATTTGAAGTTGCTTTTGGGAAGGATTGATTAAAAGAACTTAACTATTTTTTGTGTTTAGTAAAATAGATTTAAGATTAAATCTTTTAAAACACGTTCAACTTTTAGATTCTCCTAAAATCTAAAATCAAATACCCTTTTTTATTATTTTTTTAACTTTTTTTAAGTTCATTCTTTAAAATTAAGATTTATTTTGTAGGCCTATTTCTTTCTCACTTAATCAATTGTTTCTTCTAATTGATTTTGTTCTATTATAAACAATTATTTAAAATTATAAATTAAAAAAAAATAAAACAATTAATAATAGGATTATTTTAGTTATTATATTTATAACAAGATAACTTAGTGTTTATTTACCAAACACTATAACCTAGGATTCAAACTTAATTTACCAAACACTAATTTAGTTAATTTCATAGTTGATTTTTCTAAAAATATAGTTGGAAACAAGTATTTAAAAAGTTACAACAATCCCAAACTAAATATTAGAGATGGGATAAATGTTTATAGGCTTAATTTTTAAAAACTAAAAACAAAAATTCAAAGAGTTACCAAATGAGGCTAAAGTTATCAATAAGTACAAGTAATTTTTTTTATAAGCATAGCTTTAAAAAAGAAAAAGATCCTAAGTACATAAATAAATAGTTATCAAATAAACTCTTAATTTGTCATTTATGCATATTTGATCTATAAACTCTTAAAATTATAAAATTAAAAGTCCGCAGTTTCATAGACACAGGCCTCGAAATTAAATCCTGTAAGAGGCATGCGTCTACATGTGATAATGTCCCCTTTTGTGTTTTTAATAATCTATTATAAAGATTTCGGAAAAATATGAAGTCATATCATATCCCAACTCCTAGGTTAATGAATTAAAACCGGAAACGCGAATCACGTGGTGGCCTTGAGTCACGGACCTGTGTTACTAACTCCCAACTCCAAATCTTAAATTAATCAAATCGAAACCCAAACAACGCAGCAGCCAATAGCCATGGCCAACACCAGAAACCAAAGATGGTCTCTCAACGGCATGACCGCTCTCGTCACCGGCGGCAGCCGCGGCATCGGGTACGGTACTCCTAATTTTCAATTTCTACTTTTTTCTTTTTTCAATCGAACTAATGTAATGTCATTTTCTCCATTCAGACGAGCCACGGTGGAAGAACTAGCAGAATTTGGGGCCACCGTTCACACGTGCTGTCGGAGCCAGGAAGATTTAGACAAATGTTTGAAAGAATGGGAAGAAATGGGTTTGAAAGTGAGTGGGTCTGTATGCGATGTGCAAAACAGAGAACAGAGGAAGAAGCTGATTGAAACGGTGGCGTCTCTGTTCAATGGCAGCCTCAACATTCTGGTAATTAACCAAAAAAAAAAAAAAATTTATGGATTTTTCCATTTTGATTTAAGTTTTGATTGATTATTTGAATTAAGGTGAATAATGCTGGGAGAACGACGTCGTTGAAGACGGCGGCAGAAGTAACAGAGGAAGATATTTGGAGTGTAATGAGTACAAATTTTGAGGGATCGTTTCATTTTAGCCAACTTGCATATCCATTGCTGAAAGCTTCTGGTAATGGAAGCATTGTGTTCATGTCCTCTGTTTCAGGCTTCATGGCCCTTCCTTTCTCTTCTCCATATTCTGCCTCCAAAGGTATTTTAATTTTAAACTCAAAAAGGCAATTTATTGTAACATAACTATTTAAAAAAAAATTTATAACTGAAAATAACTTTGTTTAATCTATAATATTTTATCAAGCTTCACCTCAAAAAATTTAATTGAAAAAAATAAATAAATAAAAAGCATCAATCCAAATTTTGTTGATATTAGAGAATAGATGTAAAAAAAGAAGAATAGACCGGGAATGAAAAAATTGGAAAATTTTAAATGTAGCTAGAGAAGATGGGGTAATAGTAAATTAAAAGGTGATTTTACATAAATGAATAAATAGTCAAATTTACCTAAATGATTACCTTAACACTTTAAGGGGGTGTTTGGGGTGTCGAATTGGAATCAGGATTACGGGGTCTGGAATTAGAATACATTGGAATCTGATTACGGTGTTTGGAGTGCATGGTTGGATTGGCTGGGTTTCTGTTTGGCTGTTTTTTTTTTCTTTTAATATTATTATGGCTGTTTTTTTTTCTACATCTGTTTTAAGCATCATATAAGGAGAAATTTGTCGGTTCATACTATAGAAATTAAACTATCATAGAATATTATAATTTCGATTTTTTTGCTTTTAAATATTATTTTGACTGTTTTTATTTTTTTAATATTATTTTTAGTAGTTTTTTTCTAGATTTGTTTTAAGCATCATTTATTTTGAACTATATCTGTTCATACCATAGAAAAGGAAACTATCATACTATATTATAATTATGATTTTTTTTTCTTTTTAAGTAGTATTTCGATCTTTTTTTAAAAAAAATATTATTTCCACTGTTTTTTTTTTTTTACATCTTTTTTAACCATCATGTATTTTGAATTTTATTTGTTCATACTATACAAAATTAAATTACCATACTATAAGATTGATTTTGATTTTTTTTTTCTTTTTAAATATTAAAGGTAAAGTAATGTTAGTATATAATAGAAGGACAACGATATAAAATTAAAGTTCGAAAAAAAGTACACATAGTTCAAATTAGAAATAACATCATGGAAAGATAAGGTTCCTTAATCATAAAATATCTAGGGTCGCAAATTGAAGGGAGGAAAAACATAGTCATGGTGCTGGATCCCGTTGTCGCCCGAGGACTTGCATGCAATAATCATACTTCCACTGTGGTGGGAAGTCCACAAAGTGGCTTAACAGCATTGGATCTGCAAGCAATGATCGTGCAACAATCAATCCATCCTGTACCGACAGACCAGGAATGGATTGCAGCTCGGCGTATAGTTCTTGACGAAGACGCCTTGCCAGGTCCTCGTTGATGACAGGCCACTGTGCAATGCCGTCAATAGACTTCGTCAGAAGTTGGAACCCCTCACGAACCACCTCGCTGTACTCTCCAATCAATGAACTTCGGGACCTCCTACTCCTTGATGGCAAGCTACTCCCAGACCCTCTACCGCTGGGGGTAGTCGAAAAGTCCTCTGACTGTGGCGAGCTAGAAAAAGGTGGATCAGGAATATAGAAGTTCTCAAAGGCAATGTCCTGGTTGTTCAGGATGTCCTCGTTCTCCTCTTCCACAACAGGTTCAGATTCGACCTCTGCAGTGGTGGTTGCATGACTCCCTGTGGCTCTGTCTTTGCCGAATACGATGGCCAAGTTATCATAGTATGGAAAAGACTTATGGCGCAGTCCTTTTGCACTCGGATGACTCTGTTAAAGGTGGCTTGTGTTATGTGATGATCTATACAAATTTAAACGAATAAGAAATAAATAAAACATGTAATTAAATTACCTTGACCCATGCATCAAATATCTCTGCCTCACAATCAATACATTTGCACTCCGCATTCCACCCAAACCCACTACAGCCTGGGCTCAACATTTCAGCGATCGCGCTGTACTGTCTCTTCAGGGTCCTGACCCTTGAATCCAGATGTGGGTTGACTTGTATGGAACACCCTGGTATCCTCTGTTGCATCATCCGTAGTATGTTTGATAGGAATCCAGGTCGGAAAGTCCCGTTATCAGCTCGCCAGTGTCCAGACTGCACACACTGGACCAAACACTCCACGAGGATTCTATCCTCCTCATCCGTCCATATATGTTTTGCGGCTCTTGCGCGTGACCCGGATGCTTCCATCTGAAATTGAATTTGTCAACACATGCAAATATAACATTGCGAAAAGAATGTGGGGAATCAATCCATTCACACTATAACATTGAAATATTCACATATGTTATACAAAAAATTGCAAAGCGTACACGTCGGGCACCAACAAAATACTCTATGCACACAAACAAAAAAATCAATTTCAATCTTCTCCAAAAAAAAAAAAAAAAAAAAAGGAATACATAGAATTTCCTAAGGGCGTCTTTAGTTTGCATTCCATTCATCCCACATCTGATTTGCGATATTATCCCTCCATGCAGTGAATGCATCAGATGTCTCCACAAATTCGATATTCTCATTGTCTGTTGGTATTGGGCCCCCCTGACTTCCCTCTTCTTCGTCGAGTAAGGAATTTGGTCCCATTTCTTGAATTATTAAATTGTGCAGGAGACAACATGCATGTATGGTCTTGCACTGCACATCAACCGGGTAGTACGATTTTCCTCGGAAGATTGCCCATCGACCTTTCAACATCCCGAACGCTCTCTCAATAACATTCCGAGCAGATGAATGTCTCATATTGAAAAGCTCCATAGGGCTTGTTGGCGGGTTCCCTCCACGCCACTCAGTTAAATGGTATCTTTGTCCCCGATAAGGAGCCAAAAATCCCTCAGCGTTTGGATAACCTGCGTCGCATAGATAGTAGTATCCTGCGAAATTGGGCCAAGTTATCACTTGTCGTACATTTTTTTTTCGTATGCAAGGGTATACCGATATCTACAAACTAACCCCTTGGGACTTTCAATCCAGTTGGCCTAGACATTGCATCTCGCAAAACCCTCGAGTCAGCAGCTGATCCTTCCCATCCAGTGAAAACGAATGTGAACTCACACGTTTGATTGCATACAGCAAGAACGTTCGTTGCAATCTCGCCCTTTCTAGTCCTATAGCGTGGTCGATCAGCTGCACTGACATTTACATTCATGTGGGTTCTGTCAAGTGCACCTAAGCAATTCTGTGAAGAAACGTTGTTTAAATGATAAGTTTAAGGTAATTTCTAAAACCCAAAATAATACCATTAAAACAACAGAATGATTGTACCTGGAACCAGGGCCATCTGTCATCTGTACAATTCTCAGTGACTGGCTCTGGTTTTCGCAATAGAACGTCGTACAGTCTCAATATTGCATTGAGGACAATATTGAAGTACCTGGAAACCGTCTCGCCAGACCTTGCAAATTGGCGTCGCATCACTCGATTTTTGATATCGTGTGCGACTATGTGCAGGAAGATAGCCACCATTTCCTCCACATCTACATATTTCGTGGGCCTTATCCTACCCGTCGTCCTAAGTAATTGACACAGAATCGTGAATGTTCGCCTATCCATGCGAGTGTTCTCACGACACGTCTGATCATCTTCATAGATCAGTCGAAAGAAATTCAACTGTCGAATCTGATGTCTAATTAGTGGAGACGGTCGCTCCCGATTGTCATTCGATTGTATCAAAGTGGTGATAGTATTCACCATTGCTACGGTAGCCGCACATTATTGCAATGAGCTCGTCAGGTTGAATGTCCATGTCATCCATTGATTAACTGACCTAACAATGGACCGACAAGATAGCGGCCATACTTAAGTATTTCCATTTATTCCAGTTCCTATCTATTCGATCTTCCTATGCAATCAATCCTTTCTTACACCCCACTCAATTTCTTATTCAGAAAGATATTGATTACAAATGAACAAATGAATAAGTAAACAACTCAACACATGAACAAACAAACGCATAAGCAAACAAACAAACTCGTCAAGAGACGATTGTGTAAATTAATCATATAGAACCATAGTTGATGGGGTTATATGCTACTTGACTACCATTTCTCAAAAATTATATTGTCAATACTACTTGATAAAATTTTTCTAAAACTACAACTTGAGAAATTGTTTTATAGAAATAGATATGGAAAAGGTAGGAAATAGTCCATTTTTTTGTTAGATTACAAAACATTGGTTTTTTTTTTTTTACATCATTCACTGTTTTTTTTTTAATAATTTTATTATTAAAAATATTTTAAGTTTTCTTTCATATTGAATTCATATACTTAACACAACAACTTGAGAAATTGTTTTATAGAAATATATATGGAAAATGTAGGAAATAGTCCATTTTTTTTAGATTACAAAACATTGGTTTTTTTTTTTTTTTTATAACATCATTCACTATTTTTTTTATAATAATTTTATTATTATTATTATTATTATTATTATTTTAAGTTTTCTCTCATATTGAATCCACATACTTAACACAACAACTTGAGAAATTGTTTTATAGAAATAGATATGGAAAATGTAGGAAATAGTCCATGTTAGCTAAGTAAACATCATGACTAGGAAAAAAAATTTCAATTAAAAAACTGAGCATATATACGTACCGGTTAGAACTCGACTGTCGATCGAGTTAAAGAGGCAAATGGATAGGGCACATATCAAACGAGAAGTCCACCATCACATGAAACAGAAGAAAGTTTGAATAAAAATAATTCATAACATAAGGAGAAAGAAATAAAAAATAGCAAAAGATTGAAGGGGACTCACCGCAAAAGAAGAACTTGGAGAGCAAATTTCTTCTCCAAAATGCAAAATGGTGTGTGAATATAGGAATAGCAGAGAAGAGCATTCATATATAAGCATGTGAAGTTAAACAACCCAACTACTCAATTAATTTGACTGACAGTGCAGGAAGTGACCGAACACAAATAAGCCAACAACCAAATTATACAATATAATAATAACAACGCATGGCTGCGACAAACGCATGGCATTCGACCCTCGACCAACGCAAGGCCTATTTCGACAAACGCAAGGCCTTCGACCCTCGACCAACGCAAGGCCTACTTTGACCAACGCAAGGCCCACCTTCGACCGACGCATGGTCACCTTCGACCATGCCACCTTCGACCGACGCATGGCTGCTTCGACCAACGCATGGGAAGAGTGAATGCGGACAGATGCGACAGAAGGCAACAGAAGAGAGAGAGGGAGAGCAGACATCACGCAGAGCATTGGGAAGCGGCGGAAACTGGGAAGGATTGGGTTGGATTGTACTTAGGGTTGGTTTTGTAATCCAAACCAACCCCAAAGCCCATTCCCCAAACATGGGTTTTGTAACCCAATACAATCCAATCCAACCCAATCCTTTACCCCAAACACCCCCTAAATGGTTACCCAACACTTAATGGTTAAATTCCCCAACCATAACTTTTTACTCTTGTATACACAATCTAAAACGAGACCTAGTCAATTTTGCATATAGAAGATATCTAAAATTTTTAAATTCAATGTCTAAAAGGTTCCATCATAAAATTCAAATTTTTATATCTTTGAATGAATCGAAGATGAGAAAATTAATTAAAAAAAAAAAAAAAGAAGATAAGAGTAAAGTTGTAATTTAAAGTGAAGTTATTTTGAGATGTGTATTTATAAATGGATTTGTTGATGAAGCTGCCATAAATCAAATGACAAAGAACTTGGCATGCGAATGGGCAAAAGATAACATCCGTGTAAACGCAGTGGCTCCATGGTTCATCAGAACTCGCTTTGTGGAACCCCCCAATGTATAAATTTATTCATTTTCAACCTCTCTTCTTTCAAATTAGTTCATATATGATATATTTACAAGTTTATTATTATTATTAATATTATTTTGCAGGATGATCCAATACATGTAAAAACAATGGAGCACGTGTTGTCAATAACACCTCTTAAACGCGCTGGAGAGCCACATGAAGTTTCTTCAATGGTTGCATTTCTTTGTCTTCCAGCTGCGTCTTATATTACTGGACAACTTTTTGTTATTGATGGTGGCCACACTGTTAAGGCTTTCCCCATACCCGACCTTTGAAACTATACAATTCTTTTAGTTTTCAAATAAACGGAACCATTCCCTGCTTTGCGTTTCCTTTCATGTTAGTTTTTGTATTTTCAAATTAAATGTTGATGAGGAAAGAAAGATGAAAAAAAAAGAAAAAAAAAAAAAAAAACTCATAAAAAGAAAATTAAAAAAAAAAAAAAAAAAAAAAAAAAAACTCATAAAAGGTGAATTTAATAAAGTGCAATATTATAGTATATATACATCAGTAGCATACATGTTTCGAGTCGTTTCATTTTGATCAAATTTTTGCTCGACAAGAGAACATTACTTAATGAACAACAAATGTTTCACTCTCGATCAACTTCATCATCATACCTGCTTGACATGGAAGATGTGGTTCAAATCCTGCATGAGATAGGATTTCTTTTGCTCTGGAGAAGATGCATTAGAGGCCAGAAAACATCCATTCTATGAAAGCCCCTTGGAGCCTGTGAAGAAGTTCATATAAATTTTCAATTTGATATATAATTTTACGTTTGCCGATTTGGGATAGAAGTATAAACTGCATACCTCAACGATGAAATGAGCCCACGAGTTGTTTGAATGGCGATCGATCACACCCTTCAATATTGTTAATTCCAAATTTCGAATTATTTGAGTGATCTCTAAGAACAGTCCCATGTCCTTGCATAGCATCTACAGGATGTTGATATTGAACGCAGTATTAAAACACTAGCTAGCAGCTTCTGAGAAAAGACATTTAAAAGGAAATCAACAAAAACCTTTACAAGCATGTATCCCTGGTATTCTAGATCCTCTACAACTATGGGGCAAACTTGGAGATCACTCCCAATATCAAACGCCCAGGTCCAGCTAGTCCCATTTGGTTGAAGACCCTCATTTTCAAGATCATTGCAATTCTCAGAATCAAAATCCTGTAAAAGCATTTGAAGGCATTTTAGTGCCCAAGTAATTTACTAAATTCTAAGGCTAAAAGGCATTTATTTTGATGTACTGCACAACCCTTTTCTTATACCTCTTTTTGGGCTAGTTGCTTTAGTTTCTCAGCTTGGTCAGTCACCCGTTGTAAGTATAGCATGTGCTTTATGGTTTTCTCTAAGAGACCGTCAATACTACACTGTTTACCATTAGACAAAAAGGCAAACTTGCTGAGAAGGGAAAAGAAGCAAACAAAACTCAAATTGACACACCGCATCAGTTCGTAAATCACCTACCTTGGCACCGTTTGGGACGATTTGTCTTAACTCTTTGATACGATCCTGGATCAATTGTCTATCTCTTGGCCTTTGTCTTGTATTAGACGTAACTTTCATCTGACGGCTAGAATTGGAATTTTTCGTCCCTTTCTTGTATTGAGCGGTATCATGGTCATGTTCTTCTCGCTCGTTAACAACTATAGAGTTTGATGTAGACAAACTAGTTAAATTTTTCCTGTCTATTTCGGTCGTCCTGGATTCAGAAATGATCCAAAGGGCTGGATCATCCACTGCTATTGCACTTGATTCATATTGACATGTTTTAGCAGAAAGACTCGATTTTGCTACCAAGGGGGCAATGCTGGCATTGCTTATGTTATTTGAAAAAGTATCATCTGCAGTTATCATAGCTTCCAGGAGATACTCAATATCACCTTCCTTGAAATCTTGACTGCACAACAAACTTGAGGTTGTGTCTTTGATTGTGCTAGATGGATCATATGAGAATTCATTAGTATGTTTCTGTGCAAGAAATAATGGACCAAGTGCTTTCTGTAGTTCACAGTCATCAGGAAGGCTAAAGAAATTGTCTGCAGTGCCATATTCTTTCTTAGTCCCAAGATTATGTCCAGATTGTTGTCCAAATACATTATCCACAGAAAAAGAGTGAAGAATGTGGGGGTTATTCTCAAACAATCCAGTCTCATCGTTTCTCAACTGACTGCAAGGAGGAAGCAGTGATTCCAGAGAAATCAAATCGGAAAATTCCACTTCACCAGCACTAACAGATTGATAAAGTGGAGCAAATGGTTCTTCCATACTAGTCCCTTGCATGTTACCTTTATGTCCTTTTGTAAAGTGAAGAATTTCGGGCCTAATTCTTCTAGATGCAGTCAGCACATCTTGAATAGTTACAAACTGATTAAAAGTCGACACTGGTGGCTTAATATCATGAATAGCCCCATGATTTTCAGCTTCCAGCATATAAGTGGCAAAGTTTGTCTGCTCATCCAAGCTCTGAAAGGGACTAGGTACAACAGATGCACAGGCATCTCCATCAACAAAGTTAATGACATTGAAACTATCTTTGATATAAGCAACCACCAATAGATTTTCAGTAACCTGAGATTCAATAGGACGGGAAAGCCGAGTATGAGATGAATAGTTGGAAAGCAATTCAATTAAGTGGGGAGGAATCAAATTATTGTTCCTAAAAGTATTACACCCGAGGAGCTTTAAACAAACAATAGACTTAACATTTAAAAGAATGGAACTTTTGACACACACACACCAAAGTTCAGAAAATACACCATTTGCAATGAGCCAAGCTGCAACACTCCAAAAGGAAGAACAGGCACCAATAGAATAGTCTGCAAATGAATACTTGATCTTTTAGTTGAAAGCAATAGCATGTGCTTTAAGCGATTAGAGAACTATCGGAATGTGCAAGCACAGATATACAAGCTTGAGCACTTGTATTTTTATTCTCAATAATTTATTGTAGAATTATGAATTGTCAAGTGCACCTAGGGGTAAAAACATGAGATGGTACGAAAATTATACTACCTTGATACCAGATGCATATTGAATTAGCCATTCAGTAGGACCCTGCAGCAGAGAGACATTATATTATGTTATGCCCCATTTTTGGATTCTTCTCATCTGGCGATGAAAGTGAAATTTGCACACACCTCGTAAATAGAAGCAGAGGATAAATTGCTAGTAAAAATATTTTCAAGGTAAACCCAACTATGATTTCCAGAACTTGCCACGCTTCCCACAGTCCTGATGTAAAGTTTGAATAAGATAAAAATTAGGCACGTAAACTAAAATATTTGAAAGAACAGTATATCTTAAGCATTGTTAACTCACTAAAATAATTCTAAGAAATATGAAGGTTGCAAGGACTGATGGTAATGGACCCACAACTGCCAACTAAAGTCCATGGTAGCATAAGATGATAGTCATGGCAGTAATGAAATCAGCCAAGTCCTCAAAACCTTCATTTCAAGATTCAGCAAGGAAGATTCCAAACCAAAACCAAAATTAGCAAGAAAAGTAAATATTTACTAAGTTCCAGACATCAATTTGTTGGAAAAAGCAGAAACACAAAAGATGTAAGAAAATGACAATAAATAGGACTTTACCCCTCTCCCAGGGCATATTGAAGGCAAAACATATCAGCCACTGCTGGTTCAACTGAACAACTTCCAGAATCACCATTATAAATATTTGTTCCATAGTATGAAGTAACATGTTCATCATTGTCTTTAATCATTCCATTCTCTGTCATGCTTCCCATATGTTTTTTCAATTTTGAATAATTGCAATACCCATCTTCCCAAGTCAATATCCTGAAAATAATCCAAGGTTTCAGAATTAATCGTAGTGATTATGGAATTGAAGCATGAACATATAGATATATCAAGAAGCTTACGGTGGACTTTGATACTTAATCTTCCAAAACACAGCATAAATCCATTGTGAGTCGGTGCAAAGACTTTTCAAGAGGTGGTTGAGAGACGAAGTCTCCATTCTTCGCTTGAGCGCTTTAGAAATATACAGAACAAATTCGAAACTAACGAAATATAGATTAATCAACGAGAAAAAATAACAAAAGGCTTCACTAGCTGCCGCTGTAGGAACCCCGACCCGCCTGTTTTATTCTCAGACCTGCTCGTCGTTTAATTGGTGGACCTGTTGAAGCTAACAGCCATAATCCCATCGCTGAAGAAAACCCCCACCCAACTCTCCCCTACTATGGCACACTATCAAAGATTACCAACTCTACTACAGTTAAAATCTATAAGAAACAGGCAAGGGCTTAATTTCATTCAGAATTTGGAATTCGGTCTGCATCATAAAAAATGAAAAGGAAAATGATGCAGATCCAATAAGGAAAGAAGAATTATCGATCAGATTATTCGTTGCCAAAAGAACTTCGTAGTTTTGTGTAGAACACAACAATGGAGCCTGAGTAAGGTCGAGATAAAGAAGAATTCTGAACTTTTATGGGCCTCCCACTTTCTTGGAAATCAATCAACAGTAGAAAGAGAGAGAGAGAACTACCGAGATTGATGAAAGTTTAGGTTGAGAATCAGACAATTGGAGAGAGTTCAAACTCGGTTGATTCCATGGCCTGTCTCTTTCTTTCTTTGTGCAGAGAAAATTGAAAACGGACGGAATCCGAAAAAATGGAGCGGCCGACTGCCACCAGTGCCAATTTGGCCTTTTCCAATACACGCGCAATTATCTTTTATATACCCAACCTCCGCCACCGGTCGCCGGTCGCCTCCTCCCTCTCTTTCTATTCGGATTCCAATTGTAATACTAACAATTATCAATCATTATTATTTTTTTTTTTTCAACCACCAGAACTATTGATTTTTAAAATGGTTATGGTTGTTTTTTCTATTCTTCTCCGTAAAATATGAGGGAAAGAAAATTCAACTTATAATATAAGCATTATATCTTTAAACTAAATTTATTTTAACTTTTTTTTTCTTTTTCTACATAAATATGAGAATTGAATATCTAACTTCAATTTATTTGACATGAAATTAGTTCATCTATCTTCATCTTAACTTGTTTTATCCTATTTTTGAATTGTTCTATAAAAATTTAATCTAAATATATTATTTTTCATTTCCATTCTTCGGTTAATTTTTAATTTTTCAAAAAATATATCTTTTTTAATTTATTCAACGTTTCTCAATTATATGTTTATCAATAAGTATTTGACACGCACAAATATATTTGAATATAATGAGTGGTTGAAGTAACGATTAGTTTTGTATTTAGTTAAATATTTGTAGTTTTTTTAATAAAATAATAAATAAATAAAGTACAACTAATAGGTATTATCAAATTCATAATTTGTCAAACGAGTTTAGCTTAACGTTAATTATCATGGTCTTTCTCATTAAAGGTCAAAAGTTCAATCTCGCATCTTTGCCGTTGTTGTACTAAAAAATTAGTTGCTTCATAATTTATTTAATTTCAAAAGGAAAAATTAGTATTTAATTTCAAAAAATTGGGTATATGTATGCTACCCATCAAATTGAAGACCTACCCTTTTGCATGATTCTCATCTACAATATTTTGAAATTTATAGTGAGTTTTTTCAATAGAAAAATTCAAAAGTTGGCTGACTTGACCTATAATAAGTTTTTTCAATAGAAAATGAACTTTGAAAATCTAACAAAACCCACAATATTTTGAAATTTATTTTTAAATTTTCACACTATTTGGTATATATCGCAATCCCTGCTATGACCAAATATTCATTTTATGGTTTGATGTTCAAATTTTCTATCTTTACATTTTTATATAGTTTGTAGAATCAAATAAATTACATGGCTGAAAAAATTAAGTCTTTTTTTTTTTTTTTTTCCTTTGATGTATAATGGCTTTCTAGAATCATAATTTCTGAAAATCTAAATAAGAGATTGAGTGCTTTATTTTGGATCTATTGAGTCATCCTTATTATCAACATGAATATCTTCCATCCATCATAATCTTCCAATAATTCAACTAATCAAATACTTAATCATACTTTCTTTAGACTTTCAACAACTTTTTAGGAATCAAACAATGCCATCAAGACTTCTCAGATTTTTTTTAATACTCAATATTATCATATACAAAACTTTCACTTTTAATTTTTAGATTCACAAATCAATTTTATGATTATTAAATTATATGACATATTCAACAACAACTTTATTTATAATTTATGTTCTCCAAAAAGTATGTTTAGTATATATGTTACTCATTTTCTTAATTTGTTTCTAGATATTAAACATAATTTTGAAGTGTCAGTTTAATTTTAAAATTAAAAGCAATTGTTTCCAAAAAGAAAGTCGATAGGCTTTGAATGATAGCTCAGATTCCAAAATTTAAGACCATAATTAAATAAACATTTGATAAAGAAGAAGTCTACTTTTCAAAGTATTACTATTTTTGTTTTTTTTTAGTATATTCAAATCATCATTCGTTTGTGTATATACTTAATTCAATTTTTTTTTTTTTTTTTTTTGCTTGCATCATTGCAAATAAATACAACCCTTAACAAACAAATAAGATAATATTTTCAATAAACCCAGTTTTTAAAAAAATTATAAAAAATAGTATCACATAGCTCTTCCTTGCCGACTTCACCTAACTATCTCTATGTCATTTCATGAATTAAATTACATGATGACAGGAAAATAATTTATATTAAATATTTGAAATAGATAGTTGTTTAAAGAAAATTGAAATGGAGAACATATTGGTTTGGAAATTTAATTGAAATTTTATATCCAGAATTAGGAAAAAGAAATCTAAATTAAGGAAAAATAAATGATACATTTTGATTAAACTAATAATTAAAATCAGGTACTGATTTGCATCTTGAAAATTTATACTTATGGTTTTTTTTCTTTCTTGAACCATGTATACTTAATGGATTTAAATTCTAGCTATTGTTAAACTCTTACATTATTTTGTTTACTGTTTTATTTATTAAGATAAACAAACTTCACCAAAAGATAAAACATTTTCAAACAAATATAATAAGTAAACAAGATATGCCTAAGTTTAACCAGAGCTGGAATTTAAATCTAAGCATACATTGTTTTTCTTTTTTAAAAAAAAAATTTATAAATAGTCATTTTATGTTATGTTTTTAAATATAACAAAATGAGCCGATGGACTATGATAAACAGTAATTTTTTTAAAAAAAATTGTAAATAGTTTGATATATTTTCTATTTATAATAATTTCTCTTTTTATTTATTACATGTTGTCTATTTGTGCCAAAATAAATACAACTCAAATAGTATCGTGCATAGATTATCAATCTCAAGCTTTGCTGTTCAATTCTCCCACTCCACATATTCAATTTAAATACCTTTGAAATATATATATATAAAAGAAATTATCTTAAATGACAAAATTGCTAAAAATATTTATAACTAATAGCAAAATACAACGTTTATCTACGATAGACATAGATAGTAGTTTATTACCATCTATCCCAGATAGACAGGAAAATTTTACTATAGAGCTCTAACAATAACGATAATTTTTTTTTTCCTTTTAAGAAAAATAACAACAATCTTAGATGACAATTGACAGCATATAAGTTCATACATTATGAAAACTTATGTGGCACCGACGACTTTTGAAGAGTCACTTTGATTGATTATCTGAACAAAGAAAAGTCATAATTAAAATTTTAAAAAAAAAAAAAAAAATCGAAATGGAAAGATAGTGATGGGCCATTCCTTGGATTCATTGAATTTTACAACTTTTTTTTTTTTTTTTTTTGCCGTTAAATCCAATTAAACTTATTATGTGGAAATATGATTTTTCCAATTAAAGGAATATTCTACACATCCTATCATCTTCCCACATACTCACACTCCTAATCTAACACTATCATCATTGTATTACAGTTGGACCCCATCCACCACTCCTCTTGTTTTCTCTTCACATATTGTATGTTATAGACCTTCAAAATTTTGCAATTTAGTTGCTCTATATTCTAGTTTCTAACAACAAAGTCATTGTATTTAAAATGTATAATAATTCAGTTCCTATCATAAAAAAATTTTATTAGTAGGAAGATTTAATGATTTTTTTTCATAAATAAATTAATAAATTAATTAGATACTCAATATTTTTATAAAATACAAAATCAACGTTATAAAATAATAAAAATTGATGAACATCAAAATTTAATGTTGGGACTATATTGTTATGGATTTAAAAATACAAAGACTGAATGATTATATACTAAAATTTATGAATTAAATTATATCAAAATTATAAGTATAGAGACTGCGTCGTTTCAAATCAAAGTCGAATTAATTATTACTTTTATAAAAATTTAGGGACCAAAAGTATTTTTAACTTATTTTTTAAACACCCTAAGCCTAAATAAGCAGTAAATTAATGCATTTCATAGTTGATTTTTCTTTTTTTTTTAACATTTATTAGTATATTGGAATGAAATTATTTTTACTAGAGCGAGTTGCATGTGTGAACAATCAAAAGGTATGTAGTTCAAATTTCTCCATCCTACCATATTAAAACCAGAGTTCAATTGTTTTTATGGTGGTAATTTTTCTAGTTAGATGGAATATTTCTGTAGTTTTAGTTTCAAGTATTTGTTTATAGAAGATTAAAGTTTCAAAATGATTTTATTTTCTTACATGTTTGATTCTATGAGTAGATTTCTAGTTTTATTTTATTTTATTGGTAATGGGTTTGATCAAGTTCCTGTGGCTTTATTTTGTTATGGTATTTATATAAAGACATTGATTTCAATGTTAAATAATAACCAGTCTAAAGTATTAAAAATGGTTTAAAATGAATAAAAGGGGCAAAATGAAAACTACAAAATCATTTAAATAAGGAGATCAAGTTGGGAATTTTAATTTTAAAAAAAAAAAAAAAAAAAAAGAGAGAGAGAAAAGTTGACAAACTTAATGTCCACGTAGTTGAATCGCAACATTAGTTATTAATAAAATGCAAAGAAAGCAAGTGACGGAGAAATTGGAACCAAAGGTAAAGTCTATCTCCCATCAACCAATAGCACGAATATTGTTCTTTTTCTTTCTTTCTTTTTTTTTCTTTTTTTTCCTTCAATTTTATTGCGACCCATTGGTGCGTAAACAAAATAGTAATTAAATAACATTCAATGTGTTTATTGTCCTAGTTGTTAAATAATTAAATAGCAAGAAACTATGAGTAAATTGAAATTAACATTAAAATTTAAAAGACAAAAAAACTAATTTGAAGTGTTCTTGAGGTGATCATAGCCATAGGGCTTAGTTTCAATTGGACAATGTATCTTATTTTTTGGCTGGACGGTCTGTTTTGAAAAGAAACTTAATGATATTCTATGTCATTTCTATTGGATAAAATTATTTACTTTGATTATGTGTAAAGAAACTTAGTGGTATAAGTTATCGTTTTAACAAGTCTCTTAACAAAACATACAAACCCACACGCACAATTAAGCTATATAATATATTTAGTTTATTTTGGAATAATTTTAAAACATTTTTCACCAGTGAATCCAAACATTTTTTTTTACGATTTTAGTATATATTAAGAAGAATTTTGAATGCAGCTCACTTTCTCCCTCAATTAATTTAATGTTTAATTTTACACTTTAAAATGTAAATTTTATGTCATCAAAATCAATTTTAAATGATTAGAATCTATATGAAAGAAAAAATGACTACAATCATTTTGAAATCACATTCAAATACACTTATAGTGTCTCTTGATTTGAAATCACATTCAAATACACTTATAGTGTCTCTCTCACAACAACAGTGATGAATATGAATACATAAAATATATATTTATTGTTTCTAAAAACATTTAATGTAAAATAGTAAATAGTATATATTTTGGCAGAACTCGTGAACAAAAGTAAAATTGTAAACTCAACCCAATAGAATATATATATATTTGTTAAAATATCATTTTGGTTTTCATACTTTGAAGTTATATTTTCAATTATCTAATTTTAGTATTTGTACTTTCAATAAATGTTAAATTTAGTACATCAAAATTAATTTTTTTAATCAAACTTGATTAAATAATTACAATAATTTTCGTGCAAGAAAATAAAATATGTAAATATGTTTACAAAATTTATAGTAAAGATGGTATAAAAAAAAATTAAAAGATAACAATAAACTAAGACTGAAACTAAATTTAAGATTTACTAAAAGTACATAGCATTAAAAAAGAAAATTTAAGGAAAAATATGATAAGTCCCTACTAGCTAAATAGAGAATCTAACATAAATTGGACACACGTGTGGAACAAAAGAAGAGGAAAAAAGAAAGGCTAGCTAGAGATCCAATCAACGGGACAAGAGGGAGAAAAAAAAAGCTTAGGAAGAAAGGAAGGTGGGGTGTCCCTCATGTTGGAGGGGAGGGCACCCCATAAAGAAAGGGACAGCTCTACTTTATGTACTGTACGGCGGGGGACCAATGTAATGCTAGGAATGCATAAGGGACATAATTCAAAGCCTCAAAATGAGAGATTGCCAACAATATATATATATATAGAGAGAGAGAGAGGAGTGTGATTTTAGAGGTTTGGAGTGAACTTTAAGCCACAGACCCAAACATCATTCACTAGTAAAACCCACTGAACCCTTATGTCACCATTTTTGGCCACTTTCCTATAGTAATATTGTATAGTATAACCCACCTTTAACATTCTTCCCTCTCTCCTTCATTTGAGGGAGTTGTTTGTTTGTTAGAAATTACAAATTTCTATGTAGTGCATATCAAAATTTTAGGGTGTTTGGAGTGTTCAGTTAGCTATTACAGTTTATGGTGTTATAATAGTTTGTGTTTAAAGTATAAACTATTTTAGTCTGGTTATAATAGCATGTGTTTGGGAGTACACTTATTTTGTCTTAGTAGAAAATAATAAACATTGTAACAAATATGGAAAGAAAAGTTGAGTACGAAATAGTATAGGCTTCGTAACAAATAGTAAATACGGTAACAAATAGAGATTTGAAACAGTATTACGGTAGATAATTGTTGGTTCTGTTGTAAATAATTGTAAACACCACTATTATATTTGAAGCCCCAAACATATAGTGAACTATAATAGCCCATTCCACCAACTTCAAGTTAGAGGGTCAAACATCCCTCTTTAGTGTTTATTTAGTATGAACTTGAAGGAACTGTTAGGATTAGAAGTGTAAACAAAGTCCCACACGTTAGCTAAAAAAAGAAGTGATCATGAGTATATAACCGAGAAAACTTATCCTATTTGTTTAAAGCCTCTTTGATGAAACCAAAAACAAAGTCTTGTGAGTTTATATCCAAAATAGATTCTATCAATACCATTGTGAAAGATAGATCATGGAGATTTCATGTTGTCCTTATCAGATAGGATATCTCGACATTTCTTAAGACCGATCTCTGATTTTATAACAATTTAACATATGCTTTTTAGAATGAATGTATATGTCAGAAAAACTGTTTCCTTGATCTCATATACTTAAAATGTAAATATATATACGACCTTATTGAGAAGAGCCAAAGTACAACCCAAATGAATATAAAGATTTACAAAGAATATCTGAAAAGTGTTTTACAAATAATATATGAAAATGTTTCTCGCGCCTAACCAAGCATTCTATAAAAAGAATAATAATAAAGAAATAATAAATAATAAAAATTCTCTTTCACTCGTTGAATTTATATAATTTAAGCTGCTTTGTACGACTTAGACCTAAATATAATAATTTGTTGATTTTATGAGCTACAAACATTCCGTCATAAATCCAGGTTTTTTTAGATCTTGAAATTTAGGCTGATCACAACAAGTTTACAAAGTGCGACGAGATGTTAATTAATAACAACAGTAACAACAAGAAGGAGAGAGAGCAAAGACAACACACAGAATTGAAAACCCAATTTGATGTAGTAACATCTACGTCTAAGAGACAGTAAGCCTGAATGAAGATAAAATAAAATATCAACAGCCAATAGTAACATATCTATTTTCAAATAATAAATTGATTTTGTATACAAACTTGCACACCACAAATACTGCACGAGTATATTTTTTCCCCCTAAAATCAATCATATATATTCATAATTAAGGATTGTTTTTAAATATAGAAAAATAAATCAAAATACATATAAATATAACAAAATTTTATTGTCTATCTGTGATAGACTGCAATAGACTAATACATGTTTCATAATAGACACAGATAGTAGAATGACGAAATCTATCACGACCAATCGCAAATAGACGATGATATTTTATTATTATTTATAAATATTTTAAGCAACTTTGTCATTTAAAATAATTTTTCATAATTAATTGTTTTATTACAAATACTTTATTTTCTACACACGTATTCATTTTTACTTTAAAAATTTGTTATATATGGAATTGTCTTCGTGTTTCCTTTTTGTCGAGTTTAGACCATGAAAACAACGGACACGATCACAATCATAAAATAAAGGGAAAAGAATAGACAAAAAGAAAAATGAATAAGTAATTCTCACTAATGGCCGTTCTTTTCACACTTCAACCAAATAGATCCATCATAAAATTTCCAACCTCATTTTTTTTTAATCTTTTTAAATACTATTTTATTCTCTATAATTTAAAAAGAAATTATTTTAAATGACAAAATTGTTAAAAATATTTATAATAATATCAAAATATCACAGAATATCTGTGTATATCATGATAAACACATATAGTAGTCTATCGCAGATAGATAATAAAATTTTGCTATATTTATAAATATTTTGGTTTATTTTCTTTTATTTGAAAACAGTCATAATTTAAATTCTTTCAATTTGTCTTCTAGTTTCAATAAATTTTAAGAAAATTAATTTAAATGACAAAGTTGTTGAAAATGTTTACAAATAATAGCAAAATATCACAGTCCATTTGTGAGTGTCTATCATGAAACAAATAGGTATAGATAGTAGTCTATTGCGGTCTATCACAATCTATTGCAGATAGACAGTAAAATTTTGCTATATTTATAAATATTTTGGTTCATTTTTTCTATATTTAAAAACGACCTTAATTTTTAAAAATTAACTTTTTAGTAAATTTTAAATTTAATATTTCAAATTTAATTTTTAATAAAATTGATTCAATAATAACTTTGGAAAAAAAAACAAGTAAATTAGGTAGATATATTCTCACTATTGATAAATGAACTTATACAGATTATTTTTTATCTTTTAGTTTTGGAAATTTTTTATTAGACAAATAGTAATAATAATTGCATGTAAGAACAAGTAAACTACGTATGTATAGTCTCACAATTGATAAATGAACTCATACTAATTATTTTCTATTTTTTTATAGAAAAAAATATATATTTTAAATAGAAAAAATATCAAACTATTTACAAATATAACAAAATTTTAATTTTTATCTGTAATAGACATCTATCCGTGTCTATCTAGTAAAGTGATAGATATCTATTTGAGTCTATATTTTTTAACTGTTTTTATATTTTTTAAAAAATTAAAAAGAAAAAAAAAACTCATTTTCTTTTGATTTTTTTTTTTTTTTTAAACATCTCGTTGATTAATTTTTAAGTTTTTAAAATTATGTAACTTAAAATCAAACAAATAAAATTAAAAAAATTTATAACTTTTTTTTTTTTAATTTTTTAAAAAAAAAAAAAAAGGAAATGGATTTTTTAATTTTTTTTTATTTTTAATTTTTTAAAAAAAAAAAAAAAGGAAATGGATTTTTTAATTTTTTTTTATTTTTTTTTTTTTTTTAAGCATCTCGTTGACTAATCTTTAAGTTATTAAAAGTATGTAACTTAAAATCAAACAATTAAAAGTAAAAAGATTTCTAACTCTATTTTTTTTAACTTTTTCCTAATTTCTTCACTGGTCCACGGTGTGATAGTGTTGAATATGGGATGAGAGACATGTTTGGTCATTGCTCGGTGTCTTATCAATAACGAGAGCCAAAACTTGAAACTCACCAAACAAATTCAATTTGTTGCACTTCCTTGTTTTACTTTTACTATTTATTTATTTTAAGGTCCTTACAATTTACATCATGCTACGCCTACATGCTGCTCAACAAAATCAAAATAATAATAATAATAATAATAATAATAATAATAATAATAATAATAATAAATAGAAAAAATATTAAACTATTTACGAATATATAAATTTTTTTTAAGAGTTTGAAAAGAATATGGTAAAATTATTGTTTGTTTAATTTAAAACCCAGCACTTTTTTAGAACTCATTCGGCTTAATTTATACTATTTTTCATTTGACTATTGCTCTTCTGATTTTATTAAAATATCGTGGTAATTATAACACGTACATTTTTGTATTAGAATGTCAACATGGTAAATTTTTAACTAACTAATTATGTCAATGGGCGATTTAGTAGTTGGTTAATTAAAATTTCAAAAAATAAAATGAAAGTCAACAATAACCATTAAACATTATATTTCTTACCCATGATGGGTAATTAATTATTTACTAATCCTAACTTTTTTTTTCGCCTAAATTCGTGAAACTTTTTTTCTAGAAAGCATCATGTGAATGTCAAAATAACTGTACTCATTTTAGGTTAGCTATTCGAAGTTAGTAGTTCAAATCTCACCTTATTATATTTAAAAAAAAAAAAAAAAAAAAAAAAAAAAAATAACGTGAATGGCCTCTTTAAATTGGGCCCAATCTTAAGGGGTGAGTGTTTAAAAAACTGGGCCGAATTTAGACCAAAATGAACTTTAGTTTGGGCACAATAGTATGTTGCGTTATTGTAATTATGGACACTTGCAAAAATAATAACAATAACAACAATAATAATAATTGAAATGTATAAAAGTAACAACCATTTTTCAAAATTTCAATATATATGTCTATATAGAGAAAGTTTCAAACCATGCCTAATAAAACAAAAGTTGGATATAATTTTAATGAACACGAAGTCGAACATAGAGTTCAAATGATGATAATATTAATTATGAACTGTGGATACACCAATAATACATTCAGTAAATGATATACTCAGTATCTTACTTCTCCTTATTATGTCCAATTAATTTTATTAATTTGTGTTGTGTTATTTGTATATATTAAATAAAAAAGTTTGTCTTCTATAACCTAAGTATTTATTTCATACCTAATATGAATATTGATATATTCAAGTGATATACCCAAATTGCTATAATATTGAAGGGATCTATGATAGTAATATTCACAATAATGAGTATTGATGTATCTTATAATTAATGTTGATATACTCAGGGTGTGTTTGGAATACCTTCTTCAAGTGTTTAATTTTAAAAATAAGTCATTTTGAAATAATTACAAGTGTTTGACAACTATTCAAAATGGATTTTGAAAGTCATTAATATCTTTATTTTAATCACTTCTCATCAAAAGTGTTTAAATAAAAATGAATTTTTTAAAAACATTTATTTTTTAATTTAATCTCAGTAGACTCTTAATATATCAATGATGTATTGATATATATACTTGATTTAATAAGTGATTGATAGTATATTTTGGAAAAAGTAAAGTTTACAATAATCAATCTTTTAGTTTTTTTTAAAAAAAACATTCAATGAAGATAATATTAACAATTACGGAAATCATTAATTTCAATTTTTATTTACAATTAAATTGACCCTCTCAACTCGATGATAAAAATAAGTCATGTTTGGTAGTCATTTAGTTTTTTATTTTTGATTTTTGAAAATTAAGCTTATATATTTTATCAATTTTTTTACTAGTATTTTAAAAAATCAAGTCATATTTTGAAATGTGTAATATGAAATTTAGAAGAGAACAAATGTAAATTTTAAAAATAGAAAAATAAAACAAAATCATTCCCATATGAGGCTAACATATTTTCTTAAAATGAATAAGAACTATCTAGAAAAAGTCAACAAGAAAGAACGGGGCATATAGTCTTGTATTTATTTCAACCCATTATTTATTAAATCAATAAGTAAAGATCATTTATGTCTTGTATTAATTTGATTTTTGATTTTTAGTTTTTAAAAATTAAGCTTACAAACACCCTTCTACATCTAGATTTTTTACTTTCTTATCTACTTTTTACTTGTTTTAAAAAACCAAACCAAATTTCAAAATATAAAGAAAAACATAGGCTTAATTTTCAAAAACCAAAAACCAAAAACGAAATAGTTACTTTTTTGGTTTTGAAAACTAGCTTATAAGTACCTATTCCACCTCAAAGTTTCATGCACTGTTATTTACTATTTTTTTTTATCAATATATTCAAAAACCAAAATAAACTTTGAAAATTAAAAAAAGTAGTTTCTAAAAATTTGTTTTTATTTTTGAAATTTGGTTAAGAATTTAACTTTTCAATTTAAAAAATGCAAATCGTTATAAGAAATTAAGAGAAAATAAACTTAATTTTTAAAAATAAAAAATAAAAAATTAATCGATTATCAAATAATGCGTAAATTTGTAGTTTTTTCTCCCAAATTTGTCTATAATAAGATTTGAACAGAGATTTGAAATTTGTGAAAATTAACGATTACAGTGTCAAACATCAAGGCAAGATAGATATTTATTGAAGAAGCTAGTTAAAGCAAATAAGTCCACTAAATTTAATGTTTTTTATTTCATATTCTTTTTGTGTATATGGTAACAATTGAAAATATTAATTTTAAAATGGATCTAGAAACAACTAAATTCAACACATGACATACAAAAGTAAGTTTTCTATTATTGAAGAAACGGACTAAATGAGATGAATTATTACAATCGATATTATTGATATTATTTTTTATTCTAAATTGACCATTCTGTCCCTTTCAAAACAAACCGTGGTGCAGGCAAATGGTTTCCTCTTTGTTTAGTTATTTTGTTTTTGAAAAACTGCAGCCGTTGGATTATCCCATCACCCATGAGGTCAACAGTGACTTCATTTACCTGCCCACGGCTTCGGACTAGTTTGGCAATTGGATGTATACGACCCTTATACACATCTAACAAAAATCATAAGAATTTTAAATTACCAATTCAATTTGATTAAGGCTCTCAAATTCTTTACAACCAATTGAATTATACAACACATCTATTGGAAGGTTTCCCATTGTTTTGTTAAACCTTCTCTTATTCTATTTCATTTACAACCATTTTACTTAATGACGTATTGGTTTTCAAAATTGTGACACCAAAACTCAACTAATAGAGGAAATTAGTGATGATTGTAACGTTGGATTTTATTTATTTATTTATTTATTTTTAATAAGGAAAAGAAAAACGAAAAAACACTTTTAAAGATGACAAATTAGGTAATGGCAGCCACGTTAATCATGTTAAGCACCAACAATGAACCATAATTAAAAAAAAAATAAAAAAAAAAAAAAAAAAAAAATTTTTTTTTTTGTAATAAAAAAAAAAAATAATTTTAACTTAAAAAAAAAAAAAAAAAAAAATTTTTTTTTTTGTAATAAAAAAAAAAAATAATTTTAACTTAAAAAAAAAAAAAAAAAAAAATTTTTTTTTTTGTAATAAAAAAAAAAAATAATTTTAACTTAAAAAAAAAAAAAAAAAAAAATTAAAAAAAAAAAAAAAAACAAAAATAAAAAAAAAAAAAAAAAAAAAAAAATTGTTTGGCGGTGAGATGCTTCATTCATACACCACTAATCAAATCACAACTATTTATAATTTTATTATTATTATTATCATTATTAATATTAATTTGAGTACATCAAATCACAAACCTTATTACCTTACTTTAAAGCTACCTCCGTCCAAACCATCCATACAAAGAAAAAAAACAACCCCAAAAACCACAAACGGCCACATGTTTTTTAAAAAAATTTAAAACCCATTGCTTCACTACTTTTAAAATCCCTAAAACAATTTTCCCTCCATTATTTTAAAATCTAAGTGAGTAGACAAGTTAATTGATTTGGATTTATCATAAATTCATAAATCAAACAAAATTTTAAACAAAAAAGGGATTCTTAATTAAAAGAAAAGAAAGTCAAAATTGAAGATTAGAGTAAGATTTGGTGGGAGTGGGATGATATGAGAAAGGATAAGGGTTGTAGTTTAGATAGAGCTTTCAATATTACTTTTACCTATGGGCTGGTTTTCTTTCTTGTCCAAATCTTACGTGGCTTAGCGTAAACAGCTGGCCTCTAAACTATTACGCCACGTCATCATAATCCTTCTCTTCCATTTTAAACCAATCCCTCTCTCTCATTTTCTCTTCAGCTTTCAAAATTCAAAATCCCTCTCTCTCTCTCTCTCTCTCTCTCTCTCTCTCAGAAATGGAAGGTCTAATTCCCTTTGTTTACAAAGCCATCGTTCAATACAAGAATGAAAAACAAGTACCGGCGATCCGATCTTGGCTCTGCGACTCCCCCTCCGCCTCCTACATCAGACTTCCCAGTGGTGATTCCGGCCGATTTCAGTTCCAATCCGACGGCTCGCCTTCTTCAAAATCACCCTCTTCCACCGCCACCCAGATTCTGGTTTCTACCGGAGTTCAATCGCCGCTCCGCCATCTGACAACTCGACGGGTTGCCGCCTAATCCGACCACCGACGATGGGTAAATAAAATTTAAAAAAAAAAAAAAAAAAATGTTTAATTTGTAATATCTGGCTTATATTTTTTTTGCTAAAAAAAAAAAAAAAAAAAACTGTTTAATTTGTAATATCTGGCTTATATTTTTTTTGCTAAAAAAAAAAAAAAAAAAAACTGTTTAATTTGTAATATCTGGCTTATATTTTTTTTGCTAAAAAAAAAAAAAAAAAAAACTTTTAAATTTTTAATTTTGGGTTTATTTTTTTTTTGTTTAAAAAAAAAAAAAAAAAAAACTGTTTAATTTGTAATATCTGGCTTATATTTTTTTTGCTTAAAAAGAAAAAAAAAGAAAGGAGTCTTGAAGTGTTTGGAAAGCCCAAAGGCACCGGCGCTTGGGATATGATCTGTGTAAGTTGTGAATATTGATGAATGTAATTGTTTGAGATGGAAGTTTGAGTTGTGGATGCCTCTTGTGTGTTTGTTTGATATTGTTATAGATGATAAAATTTAGTTGGGGTAATGAGGTTAAGGTTTGGAGTATCCTATGTCTGTGCATAGTTAATTTGGATTGGTGTGTGTTAGGGAAGAGGAGAGGCATTTGGGAGTGGTTAGATGTCAAATCCAAATGAACCCATAGAATAATAATAAAGACAAAAGGAATTTAGTAGGCTATGGGGAGAGTTGTTGAAAAATGATAAAGATTATTAAAAGCGATGGGGATTTTAAAAATGGAAGAGAAGGATGTGTAAGCTCAGATAGTGTGGCCCCATTCGAAGGAAGGGGATGAGATGGCTTTGATTGCTGATGGCTGATGGCTTTTCGCTCTCTATTTCATTTCTCATCAAATTTTCTATTGGTGATTTGAGTAGAGATGTCACACACCAGAAATTCAGCTAATGGGTTTCCCCAATTCTATATCATACAAATTACTCTTAAACCCTCAAAAATAAAAATACCCTTCCATTTTCAAGAGTTCCAATACCCATCTTTAAACTTTCTTAAAATGTTTTTAAAATATCCCAACATTAATTTTTGGACGAAAACACTTCTAAATTTTAAAAATTTTCAAAAATACTCTTCAAACTTAAATAGAAAACTACAAAAATATCATTATTGTTTGTATATAAACACAACCCGTTAGAACTCGTTTAAAAAATATTCTTTAACTTTCAAAAATTGCATTAATACTCTTAATCTTTTATGTCAAAATACTTTCGAAATTTTCTCAAAATAAATTATATAGATATCATATAGATATCATATTTGTTTATATAGATATCATATTTGTTTTTCCTATAAATACTCTCATTTTTATCCAATTTATCTAATTCTTAAACTTTTATATAAGTTTGAGAGTATTTCTTAAATGAATTTTGTTTATATATTAATAGTAAAGATATTTTTGAACTTTTTTTTTTTTGTAAGTTTGAGGGTGTTTCTTAAACTTTTAAAACTTTAAAGGTACTTTTGAAACAAAACTTTAAAGGTTTTCATCCAAAACTAAACTAAGAGTATTTCTGAAATTTTTTCTTGAAATTTTTTCTTGAAAGTTTAAGGATATTTTCGACATAAAGTGTAAAATTTAAAGACATTTTTTAATCTAGCCAAGTTTTAATTGAACAATTAATTTTTCACTTCAAAAAAATTAATTAAATGATTAATTTCAAGAATTTGTGTGCGCGCGCGTGTGCGTGTGTCTAGGCAAATTATGATGGAATGACCTAGATGCACAAAATTGGGTGTTATTGTAGTATGAACATTACTTTCATTAATTTATTGGCACATCAGCATCTTTTAAAAATTATGTGGATTCAACAACATTAAATAATATTTTAAGAAAGGAAAAATCTCAGCGTAAATATAGGAAGTAATACTAGACATTTTTCAGCCTAACTAAAGTATTTTTCTTGTTTATCCCCCTCCTATGCCTAACTAAAGTATTTTTCTTGTTTATCCCCCTCCTATCCTAAAGGTGTAAGTAAAAATTCAAATTCACGTATTTTCTTTTTGTTTATTTTAGTACCTTTGTAAATTAAAAAAAAAAAAAAGAAAATAAAGAGTTGAAAATTCATTAACTAAATTTATAATTCTAAAAGTTTAAAGACCAAATACAAACTTTAAAGTTTATGGATTGAATTTGTAATTTAACCTAACTTGTAAAACTAATTTAGATGATTGTCGGGAAAAATGCTTAAAAAATTTTCATCATCTATTTGAAAACTTGTCACTTTCTACTTCATCCTAAATCTAAAAGCAATCTTATAATTTAAAAAAGTAATGTTCTTAAGCTATCTCAATTTTTTTTTATAAACTATAAATTTCATACTTCAAACTTAGATAAGTGATAGAAAGTACAAAGAAATGGTAATAGCAAATAGTGATTGACTTGACCAATACAACAAATGTAACACTTAATAAGCAATCACCATATCTAATATAATTTCAATGAATTCCGTTTGAAGTCTAGTAAGGTATAAAATTGAGATTAAAATCTATTAATGTAAAATAAAGGGCTGGAAACTTCGGCTAAGAACGAGCGTATAATTGTAGCAACAAGCTTTGGGCCGAATGATTGTGGACCAAGAGCCCATTACATGATTATTTGGATTGGCCCATCAACAGGATGAAGAAGGCATTTTTTGGACAGGAAAAATACTATTTATATACGAATGTAAAACCCTTTCAATTTCGCAAAACCCTACGGTCTCTGCAAACAAGTCGTCTCCCTCCCGAAGCGAAATACAAAAAGATGGCTTTGAATTCTATTCTCCGCCGGGCTTCCTTGTCGGTGTTACCCCTCGCCTTCCGCTCTGTTGCAGCTCCGAGAAGCTTCCACAATGCCATGTCTGCGGCTATCACCATTGGGAAGCACAATTTCAGTAAAAAGCTTAACCCGAATTTCTTTCTCCCATTTCTTCGATCTTATTCCGCTGCGCCAGCCAAAAAAGACGCCGACGTTAATCTTATTCGAGTTATTGAGTCTGAGATTAAGTACGCCGAGGAAAATGAGCAGAACAGCGTGAGTTCTCTCTCAGTTGCTAACGGATCGATGTGAATTTTCTGTTATGTTGTTTTCCTTTGTGCGTTACATTTATATTTTTGTATTCTTTTTCTAAACTGCAGCACTGAAAGGGTTTTAAAACTTGCCGATGCATTATCAAATTTCTCGATTCTGCAATTTCTTTTTCTTCATTTAGTCTTTTAATTTATTACTTTTCTTGCAAGAAGCATTGAGTTCATATTCTTTAGAATTTGGGATCTCTTGTAATGTTAATGTCTGCCTCGATTCATTCCATGATAACCTTCTGTCATTTACAGTAGGTGTTTAAATGTTACTTCTGCACATTTCCTAGTTCCTCGCCATGACATTTTGTGCTTTCTAGATATGTAAGAGTAGGATTCGTTCTTACAAACTGGGAAACCATTGTATTTTGTTCTTCATGCACATTTAAGTGGAATTATCCGTAAGCTGGATCCATCATGCTCGTGGCATTTACATGTTTCATTTTGTTGTTCTTTTTCTGTGTATAATCAGAAGACAGTTCTTTACTTGGAACTCATAATTTCTTTGGTTTACGGCCATTTACAGCCATTTGCTTTTAAGTTGTCTTATCTAAAGTGGTCCTGAACAATTTGCTTGTACCCCGATAAATCCAAGTTCAAACTCTCTTTAAATTCCAAGCCATCCTTGTCCTCTATGATTTGTAATTTTATGTGTTAGTTTAAGATCTAATGAATACTTGCGCACTTAATGAGTTATGGCGACCTGTAGGATTAAATAGATACACAATTTGTTGTATATCCAGTTATTTTATTACTCTTTGTATTGCCTATATATAGGCTTTTCATTATTCAATAAAGTGAAGCTAGTTTTTATTTAGATTTTTGCTTAATACCATGAACTACCTACCTGATGTCTAAAACATTTTAAAGGGTAAGTTCTCTTTGAATATTATCTTCGGAAGTTTGTAATGATGGGTGCTCATGTATTGCAGCTAAACGAAATCCCGGAAGAGTTTCCTTTTGAAATCCAAGACAATCCTGGAGAAAGAACCATAACACTCACTAGAAAGTACGAGGATGAAACTATCAAAGTTGAAGTTGATATTCCTAATGATGCGGCTGAAGATGAAGAAGAGGATAACAATGAGTCTGACGAGAATGATGAGGAGACTTGCCAAAAATCCAGCATTCCCCTGGTCGTGAGCATTTCCAAGGATGGCGGAGTATGTCTTGAATTCAGTGTTACCGCCTACCCTGATGAAATATCTATAGATAATCTGTCAATCAGGAATCCAGATAGTTCTGAAGACCTGCTTGTATATGAAGGACCCGAATTCAAGTTAGTCTACTCGGTCTATGTTTCTTGTTCTTTTTTATCTCTTCAGAAAATTTGTTCACTAAATTAAAATTTTCTCCTTATTCCTTTGCAGTGATTTGGACGAAAACTTGCAGAAAGCCTTCCACAAATATCTTGTGATTCGTGGGATTAAACCCAGCACAACAAATTTCTTGCTGGAATACATGAACAACAAAGACAACCGAGAGTACTCGATGTGGCTGAAGAACTTGAAGAGTTTTATTGAGAAATAAATTGCCAGCGCTGATTTTTTCTGACACTTTTATAGCAGCATTATTTAGGGTTTGTATTTTGAATGTTATGTAGGGAAGGTTTGCCTACAATTTTGAGAACCATAGAAAAAGTAAATAAGCCCCCTTCATCTTATTTAAAACGGTTGGAGAAAACTCTTATTTGTTATATCCTAAAGAATTTCCAAATACATGGGCTTTGTTAGGTGTAGATTTGCATCTGATGCCTTTTGGTTGACCATATATCTTTTAACCGATGTTCGATTGTTCTTGAAACTGATGAAACTTGATAGGGATATCGGTGGCTAACTTGATAGGGATATCGTATGTGAGCCACGAGACGAACAATTTTTATTATTAGGTCATGTTTATCAATACATAAACATGAAAGTAAAGCAAAAGAGCTCTTGACATGGACTTTCTAATGTTGAAATCTTAGCTTAATCTCTAGAATTGGTATAAAACTTATTAAAAGGAAATGACTGACAAAAATAAATATTGGCAAACTACTGGAAAATAAGATAAACATGGCTGGTAAAAGAAGTGAATCTTCAAGAGCATTTGTGGCATGTGTGGCTACTCCATCAATTTTTCAGAGCAAGATCCTTGTGGATGTAGGCCACTCCTTTATCACCATTCACCACTTGCCCACTTCCCCTTAAAATCCTACATTCACAGAACACAAGACATCATCACTAAAATGGACTTTAAACTTAACAAAAAAATCTTTCTTTTAACATTATATGCAGAAATCATCTTACCATCTTGTTGTCAACAGTCCTTCAACTCCTACTGGGCCTCGAGCATGAATTCTACTGGTACTTATTCCCACCTGTTCCACCATAACACCCACAAGTTAGAAAGAAGAAAAGACTTGAGCTTGGTTTTTGAGTCATGGATGCTTACCTCTGCACCGAGTCCAAACCGAGCTCCATCGCAGAATCGTGTACTGGCATTGTGGAATACAGCAGCACTGGACCAGATTGAGAAACAGTGTGAAAAGTTTATGGATGAGGAATTGAAGATTGTTGGCTTTTACATCAAAAAAGTTGAGACACCCTTAAAACTCTAACCTCCTCTTGAACAAGTTAAGAGTACTAAAAAGGCAGATGCAAGTTACAACCATACCTGTCGACTTGATTCAGGAAAATTTCAGCAACTTCCTGATCTTCAGTGATGATACAGTCAGTATGTGAGCTGCCAAGATAAAGAGTGGTGGGTTAGTTTTCAGTTCAGTAGTTCCTTAAAGGAAGAATCAGAGCTAAAATGTAGGAGATTTTGTTACCTTCCATGTTGATGTATATGGTCAATGGCAGCAAAGATATCATCCACAATTTCAACAGTGCAGGTCAGTGAATTATACTCATGGTGGAATGAACTTGCCTCCTTGATCTTAAGTAATGCACTAGCTTGTTTTCCTCCATATAGAGTCACGCCTGCATTAGAATCCAATTCAATTTGAGCGACAAAAAGTTTCATGGCCAAGAGCTAATTACGAAGACTTCGAGCCAATCCATACATGTTAAAGAAGAAATGGTTCATTTATACCTTCCTTCCGCAGTTCGGTAACGAGTTCAATAAGTCCTCCGTTACTTGCCAAATCCTTATGCACCAAAAGTGTTTCCTGAAAAAAACATGGAGGGAATGCAAATTATGGTCAAGAAGATGAAACATTTTGCAGATTATAATAGCCCTCTGAAGCTTCTATCAACAGCAAGAAACAAACAAACCATTGCATTGCAGGCTGCTGGATAATCTACTTTCGCGTCGGACACTATTCGCTTCGCCATCTCTATATCAGCCGACTTGTCGACATAAACATGACATATCCCATCTGTGCAGAGAAAAGTTAGAGAAAAACTTTAGCAGTAGAAGATCTGGTTTGAAGATTATGTAGCATATTTCTGCCCTTAATGTCTCACCAGAATGGCCAAGAACAGGAATCTTTGTGGACTCTTTAATCTGAGACACAAGCTTGTTACTTCCTCTTGGAATCACAAGGTCTATCACATCATCAAGCTGTGCCATCAAGTTGTTATAAGAAAGAACAAACAATCCATCAATATTCATTCACTACTAACAAGCAACATCAAGCATAAACAACTTCTTTCCTCTCCTCACCTTGAGCAGATCAGGGATCTCTTCTCTTGATGTTACAAGTCCAATAAGTTTTTCACCAACAGTATCGGGGATGGCTGAAGTGATGACCTAACAGAAGTAGATACCGATATGTTAACAGGGAAGGGACATTGAAATAAGCTAATGAACAAGAGAAAATGAACCTTATGCAGAGCTGCATTTGATCGTCTAGCTTCTTTGCCTCCTTTAAGAAGTAGACCATTTCCACTTCGTATTGCCAATGCAGCTATCTTTAAAGCAATATAAAACTAATCACTATGTGCTTCAATTGTAGTACTTACAACAAGCAGAAAGATAGAACTGAAGGATCTTCAATCACAAAAGAGAAATCATTAGATATTCATCCTTACCTGAACTAGAGCATCAGGCCGAGACTCGAAAACAATGAGGAGGACACCCAAAGAGCATGAAACATTTTCTAAAACAAGATTGCTCGCTAGCTGAATGGAATGCAGAGATATCATTAACCATAGTGGAGGAGCATCATGAACTCAAATATAGCAGTAAACAGAGAAAAAGAAGCAAGTTTCAAGTAGAATTCCTACTTCGCTTCTTTTTAAAATGCGACCAATTGGTTCTTCCATGTCTGCAAGTTTACGAATAGAGTTTGCAAGAAGCTTAATCTGTAAAGCAAAAATCATTCTGATAAATCTTATTTTCATAGGAAAAAGATATCAAAGATATTAAAGCCACGGATGAAAAATCAGTACCTTTCCAGGCTTTAGAGCCAAACGAGATATCAGAGACTTCTCATATCCAGCCTCCTCTGCAGCTTTAATATCAGCAGAATTCTCTGCCATAATCATATTTTCATTATCTTCAAGTGCATCAGCTACATCCAGCAATATCTTTCTCCTATCTTCAGATTTAAGAGCCTAAAGAGAAATAACAAAACATGAGTTCAAACTCGTACAAGAAAAACGAGAAACTAATGAATTCAGTAAGTTATATAACATAAATTAGTTCCTTTCATTTCACTACCTGAAGCTGCCTCGAACTTTCCCGTGCTGAAACCGCCATCTCTCTTGCAGAAACTTCTTTAACCAAAGTCCACAAATGGGCATCTTTATGAAAGAGAGTTCCTTTCATCTCACCTTGGAGTACTTTTATTATGTTATCAGTCGCAAAACCACTGCACCAGAATTCAAAGCAGACTTAGATTGGTAAATCAAGGAGAGGACATTAATGGTAAATTGAGAAGATGGGATTGCATTAAAAACCTGGTAATGACAACAGGAATGCCAGCACAAGAAGCATAAACAGCAGCATTTACTTTAGCAGTCATACCACCTCTTCCAACTCTGGATTTGTCCCCAAATGTTATTTGTCCTAAATGTTTCTCTTTAACAAAAGTCTGGATTAGCTTTGAATTTGGGTCACTTGGAGGGCCACTATACAAACCTTCAACATCACTAAGTAACACCAGAAGATCAGCTTTGAGTTCTAAAGCTAATAGACCTGCCAAACTGTCATTGTCCCAAAAGATACCAGAAGAATCCTGAAGAAGAAAAGGGTTGGTTGTTTAGATTTTAGAGTCTAAAATATATTTGAAAAAGATGGGTTGGAAAAAAATGTGTAGATGGAGTTTCATCATACCTCATATGGAGTTTTCCTAGTGCTAACTGCATCATTTTCATTAAAAATGGGAATGACCCTAAGATCTAACAATGAGTTAACTGTTTCAGAAAGCTGTTGTCTAAAGCCAGTATCACTAAAAACTGAATCTGTCACTAGGAGTTGGGAAGAGGTCACATCTAGCTGCAAAATTCCATAGAAAAACATTATCAACAACAGTTTAACAAATAGAGTATTTGTACCAAACTTGTTGAAATTCTAAAGAATTTTCCATTACTACAAAAAGCTTCCATTCATAAAATTGTATTATTATACCTGGCTAAACATAGTATCATAAAGAGCCATGAGGCTACTCTGCCCAACAGCTGCACATGCCTTCCCATCAAAATCACCTTGTGGATTCTGAAGATCAGCAAAGCTGGACAAGCAAATATATATCAAAATCACCCTCGTAGATTCCGACTCCAGTCTCAGTTATATGCGTTAACTAGTTGGACTATATTTAGATTCCTTAATCAATAATTTTAATCTTTCATTTAGTTTAAAAAGAAGAAAGTTACTCTTGTGAGCGGTGGATCCTACCAATCTTTATATTCTTTTTTGAAATATTTTATTTCTTTTTGCAAAGTAGAATGCATAAAGATGGTGCATCTTAGGATGCATCAAATAGTACTATAAAAAGAACAATGATTAGATGCAACTTAGAACCCTTCTTTTACATAATAAAAATAAAATTTTAAACATTGACACACGACACCGTTTGACTAACTTGCAACACATACAATAATAACTAATAAAACTAATTTGAAGGATAAAACAGAGGAACAGGTGTGAGAATGATATTGGTCCAGGTGGCAAGGATGGTGATAAGAAAGAAAGCGATAGAAAATGAAGAAAAACAAATTGGTGATTGACAAGAGAAGAACCTGCTATTGGCCAATCTTCTGTATCTGAGCCTTTGGCGACCAAGACCCACAGCACCTGATGTTACCAAAATAACCTCATACCCTCGAGAGTTCAATTCCTTCAGCTGTAACGCCATTTAGTTCATAATATTTTTTAATAATCTCAAAATGAAATTTAAAAAAAGGAAATTCCCAATTGAACCAAAGTTGAATGACCTGCTCACACAGAGCTCCAAGTCTTCCCAATGCCAGCCTTCCATCTCCACGGGTAACCACAGCAGTTCCAACCTTTTCTCATTATATATCAAAAAATAATAACAATAAATCAAAATCAAAATAAGAAAAGTGAGAACCAAAAATTCACAAAAATGCCAAAAACAGAATATGATAATTTCTACCTTAATGACCAGACGTTTCACTTTTTTTATGAAAGTTCTGGTAGGATCAATTGAATCCATTGGTAATATATATATTTAAGAGCAATGAAAGAAAAAGTTGAAACTGGGTCGACTCGGGACATACGAGGCGACCCAGCTGAGGATTAAAAAAAAACAAAAACGAAAATTACAAAATTACAAAACCCAAAAGTAAGTATATGAAGAAGAAGTATTTGAAGTTATCATATATATATATATATATAAAGACACTGGAGAGAAAAGTGGGGAAATTATGTGAAAAAATGGAAACTTGAATGGAAGCCTAGTTTTGGAGAAATTCAAGGCACAAAAAATGCAACCACCAGAAAAATATGAATGGGTTGTGTTGGTTCTAATAATGTCCGTAAATAAATACGTAAAAAAATTAAAAATATATATTTCCGAATATGTTTTCACTTTTTTTTATTATTTAAAAAAACAAATACATTATAATTTCGAATGTTTCAAAAAAGAAAAAAAAGAGGATGGAATAGAATTGAAACCTTGACGACGAGACGCCTGACATTCTTGGTAAAAACTCGAGATGGATCCATTGGAGAGAAGAGAGGAAGAGGAAGGGGGAGCGAGTTGTTATTTATATTTTTAACTCAGTGAGTGAGTGAGTGTTGTGTGGAGAAATATGGAGAGGATAGAGAGGGTATTTAAAGGTTTATTATTAGTGAAAGAGAGGGAAATAATAATACAAAAACAAAGGAAGCCTAACGGAAAAACATAGGTTGGACAAAACGACAAAGGCCTCCCAGGATTCGTCATCTTTTCTCCTCCGTTTCAACGTGAAAATGTTGCTTCTTCTTTTAGTTTCTACAAATTCTTTTTCTTTCTTTTTTTCTCTCTTCATTTATATATATATATATATATAATCTTCACTTTTTGAGTTTCGTGTAAAGAAAATAGTAGGAGCCCCCTCTCCATAACTCTGAATTTAACTCTATACTATTCTATAACTCTATTCAAGTATCCGATAATTTCGACCATTTAGACTATCCAATCAAAACTATAACAATTAGGTTGAGTTATTTAAATTTTTTCTATTTTTGAGATGATGTTAGTCTCTCACAATAACCAACCTGAATTTCAAAAAACTCTTCCAACTCAACTCAATTCGACCTATATATATCCATGATCAGATATAGAATGCATTTACAATCATATAAAATCAATTAGATACATTATAAATTAATAACTCTAGTCCATTTCTAAAAATGTAACAAGCTCTTATTACTTTTGTTTTAAATTATTTCTGAATAGGGTAGTATAGTATTTTGTGCATGAACTTGAACAACAATACCTTTTTTTATTTTACTTAAAAAGTTATCCTTCCATGATGGCATTTTTCAGTTAATGTGAGATTTTTGTTGCATCTATAAAACAAATGCATCAATTTACACTCTCCATTACATTTTGTTTGGAAAAATTATAATGGTATCATTAAACTCCTAAACTTTCATAAATAAATCAATAAATTCTTATTCACAATTTCTTTTGAGAATCGTTCATGGTTTTACTCTAATCGTTTATTTTATAAAATCGACATTTAAAGAAGCCTACACAATACATTTGAGAATTAATGCATAGATGATTTTCAAAGGTAATTATAATATAAATGAACTAAATTCATGGATTCAAATTATAAGTTTCAAAACGAAATCAAGATCAAAAGAGTGTACATTTGATATACTCACGAAAGTTCATAGTTTAAATTAATAAAACCCTTAAATTTGAGACATGATTTGATTCTCATCGAAAAATCGAAGAAATTTCACATTCTTTGTTTATAAGATAATGAAACATTTGGGGGAACATGAGAAGCAATCAACAACCAGAGAGAGAGAGAGAGAGAGAGAGAGGTACACCCATTGCTTCTTCCTCAGTTTCCTCCAACCACGTGGGATAATATGGATATTCTTACCTTCAATAAAAAAAATATAATAATAAAAAATGAATAAATAAATAAATAAAAGGTTATGCGGCCGATTCCAATCTAAATCATTAGATAGTAAATACCTATTTTGAAATATTTTTCATGCGTATATTTATTATTATAAAAAAATTAAAGTCTTTTAATTAAGGGTTAGATTATATGTAATTATATTATGTCGTTAGATTCAGATTATTTTGAACTAGATATAGTGGAGATTAAGATATTTGAATTATATTTTGAGATTAGATAAATAACAATAAAAACGTACATCGTATATAACTATAACATGTTAAGAGTTCTGGTTCATTGAAAATGAAATATAAAGTTGGAAGTCATTTTCCATTAATTTTGACCTCAAGGACAATTTAACTTTAAAAATAGCATGTGCTTTGGGTTTGAGAGAAGGAGATTATTTGTGGTGTGTACTATGGATACACCAAATTTGTGGCTATTGTTTTGAGAGAGATACAATTATTTGTATATCTTCTGCATGCTAGTGTTAAAATATGGATCTTTTTCCACGTTTCTCATCAAATTTAAAGCTATTGTTTCCATTTTTACATAAAAACTATACACTATAATTCAAATAGCCAATTCTACTTTAACACGAAATATCTTTGGTCCATATATACGACTAAAAATAATATTAAACAACCTGTTTATATGATGCTTTTCAATTCGTATTGCTCGTGTAGAATTAAATACATCTTTTCAACCTAAATATGGAACGTCAATTTATTAGTGGATGTAGTTTAGTACTAGGTTTTTTTGGGAAGTTTTCATATTACACAACAAAATCCTTTCTTCATAACCTCATAATATTTCCTACTTTCACTTTGGTATTATAGACTTCATCAAATCATAAAATTGCACCCCCACCTCTCCATTTATTGATGCTTTCGAAGTATACGTAACAATCTTAAAATTTATATCAGTTTTTAACGTTAAGTTATTATGGTTGGAATGTGCAACCAAAGTTTTCCATTTCGAACAACAAAATTGTAATTGTCTCAAAGTTGTAGTGGTGACGGAGATTCGTGGTTGAAAGCTCTATTAGAATAGTGGCGATGTAATGTATGAGATTTAGACGGGACAGATGACTATTTAAATGGAGGCCAGCTTGTTGAGACTTTATTCAAGCAAATTAGATTGTTGAGATGATATATAGGTAACCAAGTAAGGAAAAATATCTCTATTAGTATAACACATTTTTTCTGCACACTCCCTAGCTAGATTGACCGTGTCTCCTTTTTTTAATTCTCTTTTGGGCTCTGATTTGCTTTCCTCTCCCTTGGAATGCTATATTTTTAACTTTTGAGTTCTGATGTCCCCAGGTGGTTTGCTACTGTTATTGGTGAGGCTGATTATTAGTTGGATTTGGTGGCTTAATGAAGTTCTCTTAACAAAAATTATTAGTTTTTTTTTTAATTATTTATTATCACTTTTATTATTATATTTGTTCGTATCATATCATAGAGAATCATAACCTGAAAAATTATTTTTATATTTTTATGTTTTTCTAAGATAGTTCTATTTTAAATTTCATTTCGCATTTCTCAATTATAGCCTAACAAGAAATTAGGCATGTCTCTATAGTTGAAAGTCTTGAATATTTTGATCATTTTGATTTTTCTTGATTTGACCCTTGAAATTTGTTGTAGTGATTGAATCATTATTCTCATTTTTTTTAATTGATTCTTCTTGTCATTTTGATTTAGATCTTTGATCATTATTCTCGTCGATCGTTGTTTACTCTTTGTCATGGATCCTTCTAACTCATAATTCTTAGTAGAAGTTTATCAATAATAGATTTTTACATGTGACAATAGAAGCATATCACTTATATGTTTTTAGTATATGCTTAAATAGAGGTATATTGGTGATAGCCACATATAAAATTGTATATTAAAATAGAAGTTTAATGGGAATAGATTCTTATTTAAACAATTTAAAAAAAATAACAAAGAAAAAACCCTGTACCTCCACCCATTAAATATTCTTTAATTTAATTTGGGTACTAATATTATTTTTATATCAGAAAATCCATTATAAGATAATTAGATACACATCCACATCTATTTATATTGATAATTGATATTTGTTAAAGTGTTGTACACTCGTTTTTTATATTTAGCTCAACAATATTGACATAAACTATCTCATTTAACGTTAAATAATCTTGTAAATGCAATTGTTAAACTCAAAAAAGAAGTATATGTAGGTAGTGTATATTTTATAACCTATAGAATCCTATATAAAATTTAGGAAGCATAAAAGAAAACCCCTTTCCTTATTTTACCTCCCTCTTTTTGGTAATTTCCTTTTTTTTTTCTTTTTTTTTTCTTTTTTTTTTTTTTTTTTCTTCCTTTTTTTTTGTAATTTCTTTTTTTTTTTTTTATTTTATATTTTTTTTTTTTTTTTAATATTTATTTCTTTTAATTTTTTTAGTTTTTATTTTTTTTTTTTTTTTAATATTTATTTCTTTTAATTTTTTTAGTTTTTATTTTTTTTTTTTTTTTATCCTCTTTTTTTTTTTTTTTATTTCCAATACACCAATACGCGGGACGTGGGCCTTCAAAGAATAATTTTGACGACGTAGCCCATTGAAATGGGCAAAATACATTAAAGAAAGCCCAATTGCTTCTCAGTCCGTTAAAATTGGCAAAAAATGTACTAAAGCCCAATCATGACCCAGCTTATTGGAATGAAAAAGTGGCAATAAAACCCGATCATGGCCCAGCCCATTCAAATTTTCAATATCTAAAGGGGAATTAGATAAATAACCATATATTAAGCCAAAATGACAAATTCCTTGTTTTTTTTAAAAGGCAAAATAACAAATTCCTAATAAGAAGTAATACAGTAAACTAGGGTGCGTTTGGTCTAATCTTTTTTTAAATTAAAAATAATAATAATAATAAAACAAAATTTAGTATATTTGACAACCACTCAAAATAACTATTGATAAAATGAGTTTATGAAATATGTTGGTTTAAGAGAAACTTAAAATTGAAGTATTTAATGGTCAATCTTTCCTATGATTATTGTCAGCTACCACTGCCCTCTTCTACTGACAACTACTCTAGCGACTAACTCCGACAACTTAACTCTAAGACAATTTGAGACGGTTAACTCAAACAACCAATTTCAACTTCGAAATCGGTTCTCCCACCCTACATATTATTAAAAAAATATTTATGAAAACTTAGTTTGTGTTGAACATAACTACAGTTGTTATTATTATATGCAATAGATGATATGACAATAATAATAAAAAAAAAAAGCACTTGACGATGGATTTTAATGAAAGGCCGAACCAGCAAAATCTCAACCACCGTCGCACTTTCCACCACCACAGCTTCCGTCGTATTCCCCACCATCAACCACCGCAGTTGCAACAACCGCAAAACCAAATGTTGCCGCCGAAGCAACACCCCCATCATGAGCAGTTAGAACAGTCGAGTTACCCATTTCCAACACTGGATCCACCACCTGCCGCTCTTCCGCTCCTGTATCCTTGCGGCGGTCTGAATTTTCGGCCACCTTTGTGCCAATCTGTTTGATTGCTCTTCTTCTTCCAGGCTCTGAAACAAATAAAATAATTCATTGGTGATCTGACTCCAAATTTGAAACCCAAAAAGACCAGTTTGGAGATTCAGAAACAAGAGCCCAAATTTATATGTGAAATATTAATTGGTGTTAAAAGAAAGTTAGGTAGATGTTGAAGTTTGATCTTATTTGCCCGTCATTAATTGTTATGAATATAATAATGGATGATACTTTTTACGTTGAATTTGAAGTTTTCGTTAGTTGACTTTTTTGCGTTGAAATTTCTTGGATTCCAAAGAATGTGACCTCTGACCAGATGGCCGTCAACCCATAATTGATTTATTGAAGGGTTTCCATAATTAAGCTTTAAGATTTATGATTGGATAACAAAAATTAATGACTTCCATTCTATTCTTAAATAATTTTTGAAGGGAGAATATTGAAATGTCATAACTTATATTTGAAATCTCATAAAGTTGGTGGTTTCAAAGTAATGAAGCCGCAATAACCGCATAACAAAACTTAATTGATTCCGTTTCAGAAAAATGTTGAGTTATTACTTAATTATTATTATTATTATTTTGCTTAACGTGAGTAATTATTAAATATAGTTTTAATGTTTAAAATTTTTCAAAACATCTTATAGTTCATAATGTTGGCTCCCTTCACGTTTTCGTTTCCATATATATATATATATAATGCAATCATTTATTCTTTTTACATTTGAGGTTTTAAAGTTATATGCATGTCCAAACATATAATAAAAAAAAAAAATGATTTAAAGCTATAATGATTAAAAGAAGTCAATGTTCAACAAAAAAAAAAAAAAAAAAAAAATGTTTTAAAAATAAAATGAAAAAAAGAAATCAATGTTCAACAAAAAAAAAAAAAAAAAAAAAATGTTTTAAAAATAAAATGAAAAAAAGAAATCAATGTTCAACAAAAAAAAAAAAAAAAAAAAAATGTTTTAAAAATAAAATGAAAAAAAGAAATCAATGTTCAACAAAAAAAAAAAAAAAAAAAAAATGTTTTAAAAATAAAATGAAAAAAAGAAATCAATGTTCAACAAAAAAAAAAAAAAAGAGAGATCTTTATATATATATATACACAATAATTTTTTTAAAAAAATAACATGAAAAATTTAATGATTATTTAAATATATATATATATATAGAAGTTGAAACGTTTTAGAGAGAGAGAAAGAGAAATAGAGAGATGGAGAAACATCGGAGAAAATGGATTAAAGTTTTTCAACATTACAATAAGATGAAACAAACTTAAATATAAGATTGAAATGGGTCTAATGGACTTTTACCTATCAAATAACCTACAACTAATTAATAATATAATATGATATAAAATTAATATTAAATACTAAAATGCTAGAATATTACCATTTAATACTCTAACAAAAATAAATGGTTATGGAAGATGCCCAAATTGCTTTAGGAAAAAAATGCCCAAATTGGCAAATATATTATATGTATGATTTTGATAATGAGGTGATAAAATAATAATAATGGGTGTGAATGGATAAGAGTTTTCCACTCTTTATGTAAAGAAAGGTTTGCGAAAGTCTAGAATATATTTATTTATTTGAGAATGGTCAATTTCAATATTGAAACAATTTATTTTTTACATATTTCGATAATATTTTCGTTTTTTATTTTCTAGTTTTTAAGAAATTGACACGTTTGATAATTTTTTCGCTTTTTATTTTTAAAATTTGAAAAATGTTTCTAAAATAGAGTTAAATTTGAAACATTACAACTCTGTTCTATTTCTCAAATTTGGTTGAGCACTCCTCACCATTCTTGGCCTTCAAGTCCTGTCTTCGATTCCAGTCAAGGACAATTTCGTTTCATTTTTTTTATTTTAATATTTATTTCTTTTCCATATTTATTTTATATTTCTTTCTTTGTTTTATTTTTTTGCTTTCAATATTAATTTTTGATATTGACATGTTTAGTTTAATTTTGAATTTTAAAATTTTCCAATATTTAGATTTATGTATTATTTGATTTTCAAATTTAAACTTTTTTCTATATTAATTTGGTCATATTTCTTTCTTTCTTTAATAATTTTTTCGTATTTATATTTTTAATTTAATTTTGAATTTTAAATTTTCCTCATATGTTATTTTGATTTTCAAAATTTAAAAATTCAATGTGTTTATTTAAATATTTCTTAAATTTTAAATTTTACAATAAGTACGTTTATATATTATTTTAAATACAAATTTATTATTTCTAGTACATTTGCAACTAGTTAAAATTTTACAAAGTTATTCATTTAGATTATCTTTAATATCTTACAACCATTACATTTACATAATAATATAATTGAGTAAGATTTGAATCAACATCATTTAAGACAAATGAATTGAGTAATAAATAATAGTTCAAATCAAATTTTAGCAACATATGAGTGATAGAAACAATTGTATTATAGTTATTAAATTTGTATCGGGATTTATATGTATTTGATAATGTAAATGTTTTATAATTTCTTTTAATATTTTAATGCATGCTATATTTTTTTTATTTTATATAATTAAATTATATTTGAACTATAAGATAAGAGAAAATGTTAGGGAGAAAAATACAAGAAACAAAAAACAAAAAATGATTATTAAACAAGTTTCTATTATTTTTTTTTTTCCTCCAAAGAAATAAGAAACATAATAGTTATCAAAATTCAAACACATTCTTATTTCTAATTTTAAAAAAATAATAAACAGAAAATAATAAAGTAGAAACAAAAAACTGAAACCGAGAAACGAAAACGTTATCAAACGGACCTAATATACTAAAAATTTTTCAAACATTATGATAGCTAAGATTTTATTTTCTTCATAAAAGCAGTAAATTTTCTTCTCTAATTTTCTAAACAATAACTTTCTTACTTTTTTTTTTTTTTTTTTCCTACATTTGAGCATGCATTAAGAAAATGTTTAGTCCATCTTATGATCCTAGAATTCAATCAAAAAACAAAATTGGATTCAAAGAATTAAAAACAAAATCTAAGAGGGAATTAGAAATAACTCAACTCCACCTTATGCTCTTCAGATTCCTCCTAAGGAACATATATATACTATTTACCCAGACAGATATTGCCCTGCCTGTTTTGCAAAAGTAACAACCATAACAAAATTTTTAAAAATTAAAAGAAAAAAAAAATCTATTTGAATTTAATACATGCATTCACTTTGGTAGGATAATGCTTTCACTCGAGAGGTAGAGAGTATAATAGGCATATATTTAAAAATAAAGAGCAAAATAAAGACGTAAAGAGTCTCGATTTATAGTTTTTTTATATTATAATAAGGATTTTTTTTTTTTTGCTTGTGTGTAATTCAATTGGAATGTACAAATTATTTTAGTTATGTCATGTGTTTGGTAACTCTTTGTTTTTTTTAGTTTTTGAAAACTAAGCATATAAATACATATTTTATCTCTAAATTTTTTGTTATGTTATCTACTTTTTACCATCTTTTTCAAAATCAAGTCAAGTTTTGAAAACTTAAAAAATTGTAGTTTTTAAAAATTTTGTTTATATATATAAAATTTAACTAAAAATTTAACTCTTTTATTTAAAATAAAATCATTACGACCTTATTTATATAATTTTCGAAAAATAACTTAATAGTTAAGAATGGAAACAAAAAGGTATTTCCACAAGTTTTATGACACTCCAAATTTGTTAGCATTGATAGGGTGAAAAACCTTGGCTAACCTTGTATGGAAAAAAAAAAAAAAAGTACTTTTATTTCTCTCTCTTCAATCAAATAGTTTTGATAAAAAAAAATCCATATAATAACGGTTTTTTTTTAAATAATATATTAGAAGTGTTTTTATTAATGTTAAATTAGCATAAATGATAATTATAAAATACTATAAACGGATAATTTAAAATAGTGATCGTCAAAGTTAGTCGTATTGATGGTCTTCAGAGTTGGACGGCAGCAATTCCTAGAGGTTGCTGGCCATAATGGTGGTCGGAGTTAGCCGACGATGGTGACTAGAAGCAATGACCTTTAGAAGTGTGACGGCTGGAGTTGGCACGAGGTGGTTATTGATGGTGGTTGCTGAAAAATGGCAGACATGGTGATTGCCGAAATAAGTTAACGCTGGTTGTCGGGATTGGTTGACTGAAGACTTTCATAGCCACTACCACATGATGAAAGTGAAGAATTAGAGTAATTTACCCTTGATTTTCTTCAAAATAACTTAATTTTTAAATTAAACATTTAAAATGATATTTCAAACACACATATGCAAATTACTCATGGCTCATTTTTAAACCGTGTATTTAAATCTTTTTCACAAAGAGTCGATTTTTGAACACTTCCAAATAAAACATGATTAAAATTTAAAACCTTTTTAAAAATTCAATTTTTTCAAAATACTAATAAACTTTCAGAAAGTTGAATATTTGGGTCTTGCAAGCCTAACTTCTTCTTCTTTTTTTTTCTTAAATAAATATTTATTCCAACAGCTGTTTTCCTAAGCTTTGAGATCGATGGTGTAACATCTGTCTGTCTATTTAATCGTCTTGTTTTAAATAATAATGATTCTAAGATTAAACTATTGAACTATAAATCTAAACAAAATGTTTTATCAACCATAAGCCATCCGCAATTGGACGTCTGCAACTTGCAACTGGTTGGTGCCAAATCAATCAGCTTTCACACCCATAAAAAATGAAGGAAAAAAAAAAAAAAAAAAAAAGAAAATCATTCAAAGCGGCTGCGCAGCTCCCGGAGTATCGGACGCCAATCCTTTTTTAAAAGCAACAAAATCAAAGGCCAAAAATTCCGGCCTTGAAATTCAACGGATTACAATAATTTCTCCATTAAATCTCAATCTTGGAATTGAAACCCACTAATTACAGAAAAAAAAAAAAAAAAGAATAGAAGCAATTCTATACTGATGATGTCACCATTACGGGGGAAAAAAAGAAAAAGAAAAAGAAGAAGAAGATCACTCTGAATTTCAGTTTCTATTTACAATAGATAATCAAGAAACCAAAACCCCCCATCACCACAAAACAAAAGAAAAGAATCTGATATGAAATTGAAGGGGAAAAAAACATATCTATATCTACATCCATACTCATATCCTAAAATCAAACACCTGCATAGCCGCCGTCGCAAGTGCAGCTGGAATTAGCGGCGGAGGAGTCATCGTGGTGGCGGGGATTGGTGCTGAGACAACAACACAAAAGCCCCAACAGCATCATGAAACACCAAGCCGTGGCCAAAGCCTGTACCCAATTCGAGTAATTCTTGTCCATAGTGAATAATGAAAGCTTTTTCTCCTTCTGGGTTTCTCATAGTCATGGCGCTGAAACTGGGAAGATGGGTTTATTGCTATTGCTGCTCATTACAAATACAATGGGAATCGGAATGGGGAAGAAAGAAAAGAAGGAATCTGAGCTGTTTATAAATAAAAATGGATGCTGTCAGCTCTGAAAGACAGAGAACATGGGCTTTCCTACCAATAGGCCGAAATTAACATGGCCCAGCCTGTGCTCCCTTTCTTTTTCTCAACCCACAATACTTTGGCCTTTGGGATAAAACGATTATCAACTTCATAATCACGACGCTAACACGAGAATATACTCGATTGATTCAAACATATATACCTTCAATCGAGCTTAGAGGTTTAAATTTTCCAACTCTACACATTTTATGAACGTTTTTTTCGTTTTTGGATTCTTAGTTATGATTTGGAATAAACATAAATACACGAGGTTGGAGTTAAGTAAGGAATTGAAGTTTATATCATGCATCAATAGCATTATTAGTGGGATTCCAAATCATAGAGCTTCTAATTTAAGTTGATTATTCTATAAATATTGCTTATGGATTCTTGATGGGAATATTCTAAACATAAATATGTTTTAAACACTAAGATCTTTTTGGTATCATAGGTTAAATGGTAGTAATGATTGCTTAAATTTGAAATTTTGAAGTGAATGTGCATAATTCATCATGAAAGTGAAATATGGATGGAGGTATTATTATTATTATATTAAAAAAAAAAAAAAGAAAAAAAAAACTCAGACACACAGCTTGCAAATGGGAACTTACTTTTTGATGGTACTTTACACCATGGGGGAGACTTGACCCAAGGAACTCTTTTTTATCACTCATACCAAAGCTTTATGGATGAAAAAGAATTATTCAGATAGGGAAGATTCATTGCAAAAATCCTCTTTCCATTTTGTTCTCTGCTGGAAAGCTTTTAAAGCATCAATATTTTAAAGTGGAAAAAAGAAAAAAAAAAAAAAAAAAAAAGGAGACAGAAATTATCATTTATTTACAAGGATCTATAAATTTGTTATCATTGTAACTTTTATTAAAAAAATAGAAACAGGAAAATAGAATTTAGACTCCAATTTTGATAAAATTTTAAGATATTGTTGAAAAAACTAGACTAGATAAATACGACCAAATTGTTAGTTTTTTTTTTTGATAAATCAATTAATTGGAAAAAAAAAGACGTTGTTGCTTTAGTGTGCGAATTAACGCGTGACACCCATTTAGCTCTGCTTCTTCCGGTTGGGTGTGCTTCCCATTTGATACAGAAGTCTAGAAGAAGGAAGAATTTATAATATTAAAAAAATAATGGAAATTTTATAATGGTTTTGACTTTTAATAAGTATACAGTATCGGTTTCTTGTAAGCAAACGCTAATTAACTAGCCAAGATAATTGATACTTGGCTGTATAAACATAAAAGGGGGGGAAGAAGAAAAGAAGAGAGAAAAAAAGAGATGTTCTCAAGTTATTAAAGCAAATCAAATGAAACTAGACTCTTATGTATGTTTGTCCTTAATTTGCAACGATTTCTAGATTTTGGGCATCTACTAAAAACTTCAAAAGAATATTCCCTTTACTAAATATATCATCCTTTAATCTTACCTTCTCCACTATGCTTATTTTGACCATTATAAACTCTTACCTTTTTATTAAAAAATAATTAAACATGTCTTATTCTTAGGTCATTTATAACCAACACAATTATTTCTTCTTGAAGCACTTACTTCAAGCTTGGAAAATGAAATCAACTGTACATCTAAAGTTCCTTAATTTAAACTCGTAAACCACAAGATAAGTTACTAAAGGATAAAAAGGAAACACATTTGAAGAGTGGGAAACAGACAAGAGTTTACCTATTTAGACAAGAAAATTTTGAATAAGTTTGATACACTTCTAGTACTTTCTTTCCCCCCGAAGAGATAAATTTTTAAATAAATAAATGTGTTCCTCCAATGAATTTATTTCATTTTCAGTCCCATGAGTATAGTTGTTAGGAAAAGAAATTCGAGCTCAAGTTGAAGATAAAAGACAAAGAAAGCATAAAACTTTCCTGACCACACTAGAACTAGAATGCAAGAACGAGCCAACTCATCAAACAAAGATTTTGAGCAATCAATGAACGCACGTGGCAGGCTCTCGTAACGACTTCTCAGCATCAAGTTGGACCTTGATGCTATGTTTTTGTTTATGAAGCACAATTGAATGCCGACAGACAGGCAGTGTCGTAACGCAAAAGGAAACCAAAAGGCTACCCTTTGAATCATATTTTTATACACAAACCATTAACTTCTGATATGAGATTCTTAAAGTTTAAACAGCATTCCACGGATATCAGCTACCGAAACTAATTATTGCATTCTTCGTTATAAGGTAACTAAGACCATTTTTAGTGCGAGTGTGACAGCCCTCGTGGTTAAAGGCGCCAGCTTGTACTTAAAATATTCACTCACTACCTTTTGGCATAAAGGTAATGGAATAGCCTTCTTCCAAACATTCCAGAACAAGTGTCATGGTTTCAACCGATCGTTTAAGAAAAAATAACAACAGAAGCTTTGGAATTTTCAGCCAGGAGAATATATATATATATATATATTTTTTTTTCTCCATGGTCAATGAGTGGCAGGAAAATGAATAATTTCAAGAGAGAAATATCAGAGTGACCCTGCAGATTCTTTTTTATAATTATTATTTTTTTAAAAAAGAAACAGTTCTTATTAGTTACCTGGTCACCGTCAAGGCAGCCATTGTCATAGTTCACCGTTGCAAGGGCCTGCCTTTCTGCAAGAGACAAAATACAAATAGCACGTCTCAAGAACCACGTAACCAAAATACCAAGTTGCAGGATATACTTGTACCTTAACACGCTGGGAGATCAAAGGAGGAACTATCTAAAGAAATATAGTTTCAAGTTTTAGAAGCTAAAAGCCCTCAAGCTCGAGAGCTCCTAACAAATAAAACGGGAGGCACGGAAAAGGCACACATGTTATTCAACCATAATCTGTTCGCGAAATGGACTGTTCTTTTACTTATTTATTTATTTATTTATTTTGGGGAAGAAATAAGGAAGTAATAAAATTCATAACTAAATGGGTCATGTTGTGTATTCTAAGAATATTCACTCTGCTTCACTGAAAATCTTCCACTGTATCTAATCCTCAGTCTTCACAATACAGATGACAAATGAAACAATTACATCCCCAGAAACATGAGCCACAATTTACATAAGTTGCAAAATCTGGCATATTTTGGCAGTCGTCACTTGAGATTTCCCATCCCAGCAAATTGTTCTTAGAGACCGCAGCATAGCAGTCAGGTGAAGCACAGATTTACAGTATGAACACCATAATTAACAGAGGACGCCTGTACAGAAATATTGATAATACCAATCTTAGTAGTAGCAAAAGAAATATAATCCAAAACAAATCTTTGAAGAAACACCAGAATACATTATTGATCTATTATTCTGATGTTCGACTGATGAACTATGTTTATGTTGGCAAACATCATGCTATTACATTATACAAAACATTACGGGAGAATACATTGTTGGCAGGACAAATGACATCTCAGATAACTGGTCTGGCCACACATACGGACTTAATCACAGCAATTTGCTCACTGCAGATCGCCAATTTCATATCCAAGTACAACAATCAAGAGTGAAGATCGGTAATTTCAAGTAGCAGTGAAAAATATGGGTGGGTGGATAGGTGGGGAATTTATAGATAGTTCTTTCTTTAGAAGAACCCTTACTTGAGCTTCATAAATTATCAATCCCCCAATTAAGAGAGGTCTGAAAAGTTGTACGCAACATGTACATCAAAATTTCGGTATGAAGTTTGAGTGGGATGGATATAATCAATTAAAATATAGTACTTTAATAACTAATTGGGGTAACACACATTCAAACTCAAGCTTCCTCTGAGGTGCCTCAAAATTTCGGACTATCACATCTATCTTCAATCCCTATCAATTATTAGCAAATATCGTTACCCAAAACATTTTTTTAATGAGCAACATTAGTTTTCAAATAGTTAGGTGTGACCTCGTATAAGGGAGAAGATAACAAAAGTTATAGTATATTCTAGTTCTAACATAATTAGTGGCCGAAACGAAGCCATAAATTGAACGGCACAGACAATCTTTTCTTTTAAATGGCCACTGAACTTCCATCGAGAAAACGATATGATATCCACGCTAATGAGCCGAAGGGATCACCCAAATTATAGGAGGAGAATAATAATGAAAATCAAATCCTACAAATTGACAGTTCGTGGACCTGAAGTTCTGGAGGCATATTTAGTATTTAGCTTCTAAAAACCAGTTTTGGATTCCATAATACAAACAGTAGAAATTCTTTTCACATTCAAAATTCCGAAAAGCAAAACTATACTAAAATTGATTTTCTTTTTTTAAAAAAATTGTTTTATGGATCTAATATGTCATGCTATATAAAATCATTTCAATTTTGTTACAATTAAAACGTGTATGACATAACATATTATAAATTGTACCAAAATAGTTACTTTACAATATTTCCATTAAAAATGTTAATAAGTAAATATATTAATTAATAATGTTTAAGATTCAGCTAAATAGTTAGCCTACAGCTACCATTATTTTTATTTGTTAGTTCAACATGTAGGGTGCGGATTTGAATCTCTGACCATTTGGTCGAGGACATATGCTTTAACGAGATGAGCTACACTCAGATTGAAACTATAAATATTTTTATTATCTATAAATTTATTACTGAACACACTTTCAACAACTATTTAAATTGAGATTCAATTTCTATGTCAACCATAAAAAAACGTATTCAGAAACTCATGGAATGGAACATAGAATACAAGTTTTCTTCCATTTCCATTTAATCCCTAGTTTTTAATTTAGACTTCCAATGTTCAAACTCCCAACCCCTAAATATGAGAAACCAAAAGAGAAGAATTCCTTGCGGAAATCAACAAAATAAAATCAATAACATACGCCCTTGGAGATGCAATAGAAGCGACAAAAGAAGGGTAGTACAAGAAAATGGCAAGTATAAAAGTGAAGGCAGAATATTACTCACATTCTACAAAGTCCAAGTAACTACAGTTCACTATAATTGCGCCAAACAGCACGGAACTCCTCACGGAATGTGTTTAGACGTGCTTTCAAGTTAGGTGTTCTGAAGCTTGCATGAAGCAAAGTGGCTGAGAAATTTGGTTTTGGGGGGGGGGGGGGGGGGGA
>QLSR01000645.1:2282106-2311218 GCA_031780015.1 Citrullus colocynthis
GGGGGGGGTTGAGGGGGCAGAATCTCCTGCTTTCTACAAGTGACGACAATTCGGTGTTGAAGATTGCTGATTTTGGATTTGCAAGGTAGAATGGATTCTCCCCCCATTTACCCTCTACAAATCTATTTTATTTTTATTTTCATATTGTGAAATGGAATTATGTCATGTTTTTGTACTGCTCTGCTCATATTCACATCCAGAAGAGCAAGTGAAAGATAGTTGTGAATATCTGTTGTCAGTCTCACCAAAGAAGTACTTCTCTTGTCATCAAGATAAAGATTGTAGCTTAAAATAATGTTGGTATTTAAGTTTCTGATTGCTCCCCATTGAAATTTATTATGCCCGTGTCAAATGATTTTTATATGATCCTTTCATCTGAGCCCTATGTTCTCGAATTTCTTTTGCAGATCTCTGCAACCTAGAGGACTTGCAGAAACCTTGTGCGGCTCACCACTTTACATGGCTCCAGAGATCATGCAACTCCAGAAGTATGATGCTAAGGTAATGCCTATGCATTTGCATTGTTTTTTAATTTGTTATATGTTTTAAAAGATAAGAAAAGAAGAGCCGTTATGTAAGCAAACTTCATTCTATTAACCGAATTGCATATGCAGGCAGATCTCTGGAGCGTTGGTGCTATATTATTCCAGCTTGTAACAGGAAGAACTCCATTCACAGGAAACAACCAAATACAGGTACGTTTAGTTTTATGTTTTCTTTTTCTGCATGCCTAGAGTGCTTCATTAAATCCAAGTACCATCTCATACTATATTTTTATTATGAATTTGGCAGTTGCTCCAGAACATTGTCAAATCAACCGAATTACATTTCCCTTCGGATGTTAATGACTTGAGCTTTGACTGCAAGGATTTGTGCAGGAAATTACTGCGTCGTAATCCAGGTATAGAACTTGTTTGAAAACTCAATTCTCTGACTTCTTTAGTGCATTGCTACATCTTGGGTTTTGGCATCTGAAGAACAAGTGGGTGCTGCTGTATGATGATTTATCTGTGTCTTTCCATACAAATGAAATAGAGTATGGCGTGAATATTACTCACTTTTCCTGAATTTGCTCAATACGCTTGCCTGAATTCTCCCTCTTTTATTGGCTGCAATTCCCTCCCGTTACCAGCTTTTTAGTTGCTCTAGTAGACATTTCTTGACTTATGTTATATGGAAAGGAAATGTGCAATCTTCTTTAAACACCAGTTGCACGATCTTTTTCATTTGTACATTGATTTGATGGAATTAAACTCTTACATTTTGTAATAAATACCTATATTTATGCTAAGCTCCTATTACATAGGATTTCTTCTCATTTACTTCTATTCTGTTCATTGCCATTTTATATGTAGTGGAGCGATTGACATTTGAAGAATTTTTTAAACACCCCTTCTTGTGTGCGAATCAACCTGATGAATCGTTGAGGTAAGTAAACAAAGATCTTCGTGTTTTTCGATCTATGTCTATGTTATCAAAATAATAGAATTTAAATCCATATCCTTACAGAAGTAAGAGGTCATCGAGATTACTGGATGAATTTCCTTTTTCAGAATCTGATCCTGCTAGTAAAATGGAGGAAAATTCACAAGATGATTATCTACCTTTCTCTCTAGACGATGATTCTAGTGGTCCTGAAGGAAGTCCATCCTTTGTAAGGAAGAAGTCGTCAATGAAGTCTACTTATGGATTTTCCCCCGATAAAAAAGTTGATAGGAGGACCAGAGATACTACTTCTAGATACAGCAACATTCCAGATAAAATGGAAAGTGCTACTCTGATTTTGGGTACTAATGTTCAGTTGGAAAGAGATGTTCACTCTGATAGAAGTTTGAACGGTGTGTTAAGATCTGTGAACCCACGATCAGTGAATAACCGGTCTAGAGGTATAAAGTACATTGTTTCTCATCATCTTTCTGGGATTTATTTGTCTAGATCCTGAATGTCTTCCTATTGTACTTTTTCCCTTTAAATTCTATTTCCTGAATCACAGTCGTGGATTCACTGGAGTTGATTGATCAAGATTATGTTATTGTATCTGGACCCCCCATGGATGATGCCTCATCTACCTTGGCAAGTGCTTCCAAGCCGATCCCTTCTCGCAAATCCCAGAGTCCTCAAACATTGACTGCTCCAATGCCTATTATTGGCAGAGATACTACTAGCAGCTACCGAATGGGAAGCTTGGGAAGTCAAAGTTCTGCTCCGGGGTCAATGGATATAGAAGATACTTTGGAACAGCCATCCGCAAATTGCAGGGCAAGGGTCAAGTCATTGCAGCAGTCTGTGTCTACCATTACAGAATTAGTGAAAGAAAAGGTAAGTTGATTTCTACTTGCAGCAACTAAATTCTTTCTTTTACCATCCAGTTGTGAAATCTGAGAGACGTTATCTTTTCTGTTTGGAGGATGGTGGGTAGAGAAATAGGATATCTGACTCTCTGGGATATATATGTTTATTTTTTGATAAGAACTATCTGTCGAGATATATTATAAACAGAGAGTGGAGTGGAAAGGTTATTCCCCATGTACATCGTCTCTCTCATAGAGGATGCATTTCTTGGAGCCAGACTTCATTTTTCAGTTTCCTGGTCAAGACTCAAGACTGGAGAAAGTGAATATCCTACTTACCATGTTATAATATATGAAATATATTAAGAGCAATATGATCAAAGAATGGAGTGAAAGGTTATTCTATTTATATTTAGTCTCTCATTGAGAACGTATCTTTTAGAATCAACGCTACTTTCCAGTCTCATGCTTAATACTTGAGGATGCAATCCAATGCACAAAATTGTTACAAATTATCATGTTTCTCCCCGCCCAACAGATTTTCGCATGTATTTTTGTTTGCTATGCCAAGCGCCTCTCTCTTTCATTCTCATAACTCCATGCTTGAGTAATTATTCTGTAAGGTATTATAACAAGCTGAATTTAATAGCTAAGAAAATAGCAAGGCATTATTCTGTTGCCTACTTACGATAGAAGCTTAGTACTTATATCACTATGTTGCATTATTGTTGGATTAGTATTCAAATGAACATTCTTTTTTCTTTCTTGAATGTGCCTGTATGTGGACTATCACATTGTATCGTTCAATACTAAAATATAATTAAAAGTACTACATATGGCATAAGAAACTTACATTGTCATATTTCTTTAAAAAGATCACTGCAGGTAGACAGCTTGAAGCATTCTCAATTCAGCTTGTTATTCTTGCAATATGGAAAAAAGCTCTGGACATATGCCATACACAGGCTGCTTCAGCTTTAGAAGGAAGTCCAGGCCAAGGCTCTGCAGAATTTAGGAGAAGCCTTAGCAAGAAGCAAGGAAGTTCTCTTGGGAAGGAATCTCGTCTTCTTGTTAACTCACATCAGCCAGTTGATATCTCTTCTCAAGTTGAGAGGGAGTTTCTTCGGGAAGTTGAATACGCTGAAGAACTTGCCAAGTTGGTTGAGCCCGGTGAGTTTTCGACTCTGAAATTTTCCTACTGATATTGAAAGGGTCTTATAGGATTGTAATTCATTTGCCAGCCTTGCAGTTAGCTGATCTAAAATCCAGACAAAACACCCAAGCTACAGAACCCCAAAATTCAACTATAAACCATAAAGCCCCCCCATCTCAACCCAGTACACATTACACACACACCAACAATAAATAAACCTAACAACATAATGCAACAGTGCAATATGCCTTTTAGAATTAATTGGAAGTGCAGATCTATGCATGTTTTCTGTTCGTCTGTAACAGCTGCATAACAGAGACTCAATTTATCCCCGATATGCTATGAATTGTTATTGATCTTAATACTGCAAGCATATATGAGAGTGCCATCAAGAGAGAGAAAGCTCACTTTGTTTTGTTACCTATGATTATAGGTAATACAGAAATGCCAGATGCGATAGAGACAGTATTTCAATCAGCCCTGGCTTTTGGGAGGCATGGAGGCGTGAGTACTCAATAGTCCTAATCTGCATGAAATTTGTATCCGCAGTTGTGCTGTTTAATCAATAAAATATCAAAAAGCAATCCTATTTTGATATCATCATTGTGTTCCTTTGTTGGTGACAGTCAAGGTGACTGATTTCTGGATGTTATGTGTGGATTGGCACAGGTTGAGGAGCTGATGGGTGAAATGGAAAGTGCAGCTGCCTTGTATTCAAAATCTGCACAGTTACTGGTTTTCCTTCTCGTGGAAGCACCATCTCTCATTCTAAATCCGCCATTTTCACTTACGAATTCGGACCGATACAGGCTGCAAAGTTACATTGATATTCTTTATAACAGGCAAGGTTACTTGAGGTCTCAAAGATTGGCTCTTTTGAAGTGCGAGAATCAACCAAGCCCTCCCTGAAAAAAGAAGCCAAAACCTTGGATTCTGTGTCGTGTAAAATTATTTCTTTGTACAGTGTAAACACTATTGACTATTCTTTTGAGTGATAGGGAGGAGGTGGGGGCTGTGTTTATTGGGGTGATTGGATCTCTATAAGCCTGTAACGCAACAACGCTCAGACTCTTTGTATTAGTGCCATAAAGCATGGTGTTCACATTCATTTCATCTGTCTCGCCTGTTTTGAGGTACATAACATCACAGGAACTTCAATTTCAACAATTCTTTTATAGAATTTTGACTATATTATAAATACTCTTAAATTTTGCCATTTTTTAAAGTCGAAAGTAACCATATTTTTTCAAAAGTCATACTATTAACTTTGATCGTTTTATTTACGTGTAAAAGCTATGTTTAGGGTAGAATTTTTTCTTAGAATTTTGGATGAAAAATGAGGCTTGCAACGGTTTGGCAATGACCTAGATTGGTGGGGTGATCCAAATTTTCGACATAGGTCACTGCCATACTATCCTCTGTTCCAATTTTTATCTAAAATCCTAAATAACTTGTAAGTATAAAATTCTTTTAAAATTTTATAGACATTGGGTAGAGAGACTCACAATTGTGTATCAGCATGAGTGAGTATAACTCAACTTTGAGAACAAAGGTTTTTGTTGAAGTTGGAAAAGTAATTGAATAGATTGACCTGGCCAAAATGTTTATTTGACGTGGTTTTTCAAATAAGATTTTATAACCCACTCAAACGTTCTTTAATATTTTTTCCTTTCTCTCTCTATCAACTCTTTCCTCCCGTCTTCTTTCTCTCACTCCCTTTCTTCCCTTCTTCCTCTCTCTTTCTTGTATTTTGCCTCCTACGTCAACTAGTGGAATCGTTCTTTTTTAGGCAATGTGTGACGGTCAATATATGTGTAGTCTTTTCAAACGCTAAATGAACCAAGTCTAGAGAATAAAATTGAGAAAGTGACCAACATTGGAGAAAAAATTCAAAAAAAAAAATTTGGTGACACCAACAAAAGGTTAACAAAATTTGTTTTAGAAAAAAAAATCGTCCAAATTTCATTCTTATAAGAATTTTTAGGCCATCCTACAAAAATTCCAATATACTTGTGGAAAAGAATGGGATTTGCCAGGGAATGACTATTTCAGTTGCAAACAAACAAACAACAACAACATAATAATAATAATAATAATAATAATAATAATAATAATAATAATAATAATAATAAGTTGTTGAGATCAGCTCAAACAGGTCAGATCTCAACATCGATAATATTCTTCAAAAAAAATGCAACATGCTACGTAAGAATAAATGTACAGAAACTATACTAATTTTAAACATGATCATTTTGTTTTGAGTTTTCCTATGTATTAAAAAAATGGTAATCTATATAATATCAAATAGTGTATGCCAGTAGCGACTTTATTTTTTGATAATAGAAGTTTTTTCCTTTGAACTAATATCATTCTGTCATTTCATTAGATTAGATATATGATTCAAGACAGACACTAAAACATTATTTTACAAACTTTCTAAAATGATTTTAAATGGTGCAAAACTTACACAATCACTTTTTATTTTTATTTTTATTTTTATTTTTAATTTTAATTTAAAAAAAGACCCAGGGGATTAGAGGGCCTATTAAGAAAAATTCCATCACGTTTTCCATATAAAACATTATTTTACTCACGATCTCTTTATTTATTTTTACTTTTATGTACTTTTTAATCCAAGTCAAAATTTTGAAATAAATATGATTTTTTTTTCTCTTCTGAAAACATACTATTATTATTATTATTATTATTTTAATCTCCCCGCCCATCACTTTAACGTTTCTAAGAAATAAGTTTACATAATAGAAAATTCTTGAGTAAATAAACTTATGTCGATTAAAATAGTAATAATTTATAAACAGATTGATGTATAATACAAATATATGCATCAAGTGGCTCAAGTGGATCATCAAGTGGAGCTTCTTTTCCCACCTCTTTTGTCAACTTTAACCAATTTAAAGCTCTCTTTTTGAATTTAAACCTTCCATTCCCAAAAATTTTATCTTTCAAGGAAATTAAAAATGAATAGCATTTGCGTATAATATTGCAAACTAAAAGCGAATGGCTAGTCATTTGCAATTTTATTATTATTGATCTTTTAATATAAGAAAAGAGATGGTGATTCAAATTAAAGAGGTAAGTTATGTTATGTTTTTTTTCAATGGAAAGTAAATGTTATGTTCACGATAGCAATGATCACTATATTTTAAATTCAGCCTTGTAAAGTTATGGTAAAATATGTCTTAGATATAATTATTTAGTTCCACAATCATGCTCAACTAATTCTCTATCGTTTGAATTCAAAAAAATCTTCGAAATGATATTAATTTATATATTTTGTTTGAAACGAGAAAAGCTTGAGAAGATTGTATTTAAAATTTCCTGTTCAAGTGGTAGTCAGAAAAGAAAGTTAAAAAGTTTACTAATATGGTTTTTAATTATGATTTGTTTATTTTTAAAAATTAGAATATGACAATACCAAATAAATAATTTATCTCTAAATCCTATACAATCCATTATAGTGTGAAATTCTTCCAAATTATGACGTTCCAAACAAAACAGTAGTTTTTTTTTTTAAAAAAAAAAATTATTTACCTTTTCCAGTACAATAAGGTAGGGAATTCAAACTTACTTATGTACACAGTTGCTAATTTAATATCATATCACTATAATTTGGCTGGTTTTGGGGCTATCCAAGAAGGGATGGTTTCTTTGAAATCATGATCAGCTTCAATGGTTAGATATTTTATTAGCTTATCTTGATTATTGCATTGCAGCCCATTGGAAACCATTTCTCATTAAATTAATAATATCAATTGGTTTTTATCCAAAAAGAAAAAGAAAAGGAGGAAAAAAAAAACTCATATCTGCATTGAGATTATACATTTAGGAGCTGCAAGTGGCAAAGGATCAATATGACTTAAACTCATTCATGGGCAAGTTCTTATGTAAAACGTTCCAAACATAATTTTATTGGGACTCGGCAGCCGGCCATGTTTGACGTTGTACCTTAAATTATTGTTGCTTATTCATGACGACCAATGGTAATGCCAAGCCATTGACCCCAACTTGACCAATGTTCGTTTCTTTTCTGTTTATTTTTTCTACATATCTCTGCAAATTCTTCGCTCAACAGAACAAATCCCCTCTCACTTCTTCACTACTTGATCACAACAATGTTTGTTTCTTCTCTGTTTATTTCATCATTACTTCTTGCAACCACCACCGTTTGGGCGGCGGCTCCGGCTGGGTTGCAGAGTCTGACTCCCGGAAACTCCATTGCCGTCGAGGCCGAGAATCAGTTCCTGATTTCCCCAAATGGAACTTTTTCATCTGGGTTTTATCCTGTGGGCAACAATTCTTATTGCTATTCAATATGGTACACTAATAGCTTCGAAAAAACTGTCGTTTGGATGGCAAACAGAGACAAACCGGTTAACGGCGAGAAATCCAGATTGACTCTCAACGTCGATTCCATTTTGGTTTTAACCGATGCAGATGGCACCATCGTTTGGTCCTCTGACACAGTTTCTGATGGTGAAATTCAACTCCGCCTTCTCGAAACTGGAAATCTTGTTGTGATGAATCAATCCCAAAATTTCATTTGGCAGAGCTTTGATTTCCCCACCGACACTCTGCTTCCAGAACAGAGGTTTCTCAAGACATCAACTTTAATCTCAATGCAAAATCGAGGTATATATTTATCAGGCTTTTACTACTTCAAATTCAACGATTACAACGTATTGAATCTCTTATACAACAGCCCTTCACTCTCTGGTATCTATTGGCCTGATACAATGGTAACGGTTTTCGTTAATGGTCGATCTCCTTATAACAGTTCCAGGATTGCAATTCTAAACAAAATGGGAGGGTTTGAATCCAGTGACAAGTTGAAATTCACTGCCACGGATTATGGGTTAGGTCCGAAGAGAAGATTGACAGTTGATTTTGATGGGGTTTTAAGATTGTATAGCTTGGATGAATCAACTGGCAATTGGACAATCACGTGGCTTCCTTCAGGTGCGCGTATAGATGCTTGTATGATTCACGGGTTATGTGGGGATTATGGTATTTGTGAATATGACCCATTACCGGCTTGTGTTTGTCCTCCCGGTTTCATTAGAAATGATCCTTCAGATTGGACTAAAGGCTGTAAACCACTTATGGATTTGACTTGTGATTCGTCTAATTCTTCCAAAGAAATGGATTTCATTGCGCTTCCTAATACGGATTACTTCGGCCATGATTGGGGTTATGTGGATAAAATGTCAATTGAAACGTGTAGAAATTGGTGCCTTAGTAGCTGCGAGTGCACTGGATTTGGATATGCACTCGATGGATCAGGACAATGTTATCCCAAAATGGCTCTTCGTAATGGGTATCGAAAACCCGGTACGGCTGTGCTTATGTTTATTAAGGCTACGAAAGGCGAGTACTCATTATCATTGGCACAGCAACATTCGACAAGAGATCTGAATTGCTCTGTTCCAAAGATTGTTTTAGGGACAGATCATGTGTATGCAGAGAAGAGTAATAAATTTCGATCTATGGGGTTGTTAGTCGGAGTGGTGGTTGCTGTTGGGATAAGTGAACTCATTTTTGTTGGCTTTGGGTGGTGGAACGTCTTTCGTAAGCGAGTAAATGAAGAATTGGTTAATATGGGTTACATTGTATTAGCTATGGGGTTCAAAAGATTTTCATATGCCGAATTGAAAAGAGCCACCAAAAATTTCAAGCAAGAGATTGGGAAAGGAGGGTTTGGAACAGTTTACAAAGGAGAATTGGATGATGGAAGAGTTGTGGCAGTGAAGAGATTGGATGGTGTTTTACAAGGAGACGCAGAGTTTTGGGCTGAAGTTAGCATCATTGGAAAGATTAATCACAAAAACTTAGTGAAATTATGGGGTTTTTCTGCTGAGAAACACCATAAAATGTTGGTTTATGAGTATGTAAAAAATGGGTCTTTGGACAAATTTCTGTTCTCTGATTCATCTGAAGTTTTGGGGTTGGAACAGAGATATGAAATTGCGGTTGGAACAGCAAAGGGGTTGTCTTATTTACACGAAGAATGTCTTGAATGGGTTCTTCATTGCGATGTGAAGCCTCAAAATATACTTCTCGATGAAGCTTTGGAGCCAAAAGTTGCTGATTTTGGGATGTCGAAGCTGTTTCGAGAGATCAATGAAAGTGAATTCTCAAAGGTGAGAGGAACTAGAGGATATTTAGCTCCAGAGTGGATGATGAATCTTAAAATTGATGCAAAAGCGGATGTTTACAGTTATGGGATTGTTCTATTGGAACTTCTGAGTGGAAAGAATGCGTATGGTTTTGAATCATCCACTATTTGTAAAGATGGTGAAAGAAATACAGATATGGTGAAATGGATAGTGGAAGTTGCAGAGAAAGGTGAGGTTGAGGAAGTGATGGATCCAAGATTGAAGGTGGAAGACAAGCAAAACAAGAAGAAGATAGAAATATTGTTGAAAGTAGCTTTGTTATGTGTGAAGGAAGATCGAAATATGAGGCCTGCAATGAGTAGAGTTGTAGAACTTCTTACTGGCTACGAAGAACAAAGCCCACGTGGAGATGTTTTTGATCCAAAAACTTATTAGAAAAGCATTTGATAGTTGTAATTTGTAAGAACTTTTTTTAAAAAAAAAAAAAAAAATGGCAATGAATTTATTGCAAACTATCCGGATTTGAACTTTTAATCTTAGACGGTAAAGAAGTAGATGTCTATTATCGATCTTGTTTAGGTTCTTTTCTACTTCATAACTGAGAATGAAAAATATTATATTTTAAAAAGGCGGTGGAAATTAAGAAATCAAGTAGCCTAAAACCATTTATCCAATGTTTTCTTTTTTGAATATGTAAATTGAGGATAAGGGTGGATCGATGTCTCTCTCTGTGGACTATTTGGAGAAAGGTGGTTGGAGTTTATGTTAATATTTTCAAATTTTAAGTCATCATAGGAAAGAAAATACCTCCCAAAGAAAAAAGAGAAAAGAAGACAATGATGTGAATAATGAGGGAAAAAAAAAAAGGTAAACAAGTGCCCAATATTTCATTCAACCAAAGCTTTAGAATGTAGCTTTCTTGTTGCCCTAAATTCATAAACTGGTCTGATTCTAACATTCTAATGTGATAATATCAAATGGAGAAGAAATTCTTTGGTTTCACAAGGTGGGAAACAATTTCTTTATTATCATTCAATGTAGTTAATTTAATTTTCAAAAAGTTTGACACATGTTCATTTCCTTCCTCTTGCTTGAAGAAAAAAAAATTTGTTGTCATATCTTAAAAGACATAGATATGTTAGTCTTTGTTAGGCTTCACAGAATTTAGAAAATTTTTAGATAAAGATAATCTATAGAAATATCTAGAATATTTTAGAACTCAAAGACACATAAAGATCTTTTTGCTTAAGGTTCAAGAATTTCACGCCTATAAATAAGAGGAGTGTCCCACATGTATGTTAAGAAAGAAGTTATAGAAATTTGAAAAAACTTTAAAAAAGTGAGAAAAAGTGAACCGATGGATATCAAGAGAATGAAAAAAGCTTCACTTGTCCATAATTGCAATTCCTTAATACAAGTTTCTTTCTTTTAAGGAATGGTCTCTATTTGCTTTTGTGCTAGTTTCTTCAAGAAAAATAAGATTATTTTAATGATTTGAGTATCATGAGTAAAATAAATGGATGAAACTACTACCAATTTGAAAGTAATTCAATTAATTAAACTGAATTAACAAAACACATCATTTACTTTAAATAACTTAGTTAAAATTTTTTGCTCTATTTTTTATAGGGTTGGAGATTGTTGTCTTGATATAAATAACTCAATTTATGTAATGTAGGGAAATTCTAGATGTTGGCTTGGATACCCCTTTTATATTGGTTTGGATTTTGGGCTCTACTTGACTTCGGGCTTGTTTCAAGTAGTCTATTATTTCGGGCCTGCTTACTGTAGTCTATTATGGTTTTAGGGGTAACTACACGAATAAGTCAAAATAGAGCCTTATAATATATATAATTTTAATTTAAATGTCCATGAAATGTGAAATTTTAGTTTGAATAATCAATTAAAAATAATTATTTAATTAGAAAAAAATATATTGTAAAAAGAAAAAAATGGTTGATAAATAAAATCTCCTCTAAGTGGCATAAATCATCATCAATCGTTTGAAATAGTCTACTCTAGTGTCAAATGGCGGCACGCTTTCAGATGTACCATGTAGCTTGGTATGTTCATATATATATATATAACCTATTTTGATCCTTATTTTAATAATTTATTTTTGGTTAACAACATATTCAACAACAAATTTAAATTAAATTGTACTCTTAATCGATGATATAAATTGTAATTAATTGAGCTATGTTAAAATTGATTTATCAATTCCAACTAAAATATTGTTTTAGGAAATTTCAATTTTAATGTAAGTGGGAGTAGTGGACATTTATAATTCTCCAGTATATCTTTGAGCTCCTGCATGTATAACAAAATGAGGTTAAAAAATTGTAAAAATATAAAACCTTAAAACTAATTGCAAAACCTATAAGAAAATTACAACTCCCCAAATGAATACATATGACTCCAATAAGCCCGTCATGGGAATCCCTCTCTTTTAAAATGTCAAATCAATATTTGCTTCTTTCATTTCAACTTGATTTTTTTCTTACTTTTTGGAATGACTTCCTACTCTTCACCATATATTAATATATAAGGGTAGTACTATAACTGCTATGTTTCTAATATTATTTTTTTTATCACTGATATGTTTTATACCATGAATAAATAGAATAATATTACTATCACTAATATTTCTATATCACTAATATGATTCTATCAAGGGAATATGATAGTTTATTAGTGATAGCACACTTGATAGGTCACTATCACTGATACTTTTATATCACTGATATTTCTTTAACACTAGGTCTATTAGCGATAACACATTATCAACGATAGAAGTCAACTTCTATTCGTGGTTGAAACATATCATTAAAACATATTGCGTGATTCATAGTTTTTTGTTTAACTTACATCGCTGATAGAAGTTTGTCACCATGTTTCTACCATTGGTAGAAGTCAACCAATGATGGAACCATTAATGATAAACTTCTATCACTAATATATTATGTTATTAATTGGGGATAGGAATCTATTAGTCACTCATAGATTCATATCAACAATGGACTTCTATCACATATAGAAATTTATCACTGATAGCAAAATCACTCTAACAAGCATATTTTGTCATTCTTCTCCTTCCTTTTCCTTCTTCACTCAGAAATTCTCATTATGTGAAACACGCAAATTTATAAGTTATAACCTAAAATGATTTGTTATTTATTTATTTTTTTCAAAACGTCAAAATTGATTTAGAAAAACAAATTTCAGTAAGAATAATATTGTGTGTAAAAACATGTAGGGATTGTGATAAAGCGAGAAAGGAATGTAGACGAGGGTAGTGGATAGGTTCAAGAACTTGGCCAATGAGCGAATGGAAGCCCTAGTTCAAGCTGTTCTTCTCTACTCAATCTCGCTTGCGTCACTTTTCTCAGTAAAAAATAGTGAAAACACATACATTATGGTTCGATTAATAATTAACATCGAATATATACACATGATTTCGTACTAGACTAACATGAGGAGAGGTTCGTGGGAAGTGAATGGCATGAAATTGATGGCAAATAGGGGAAAAGTCTCAAGTGTGTGGAATTGAAGGCAGCTCCAGCACATGGAAAGACTATAACAGGAATAACTCTACAATAAATCTAAATATTATGGAGATCTTGCTATATTTGGATTTTTTTTTTTTTTTTAATTATCCATTTTCTAATTTTACAGATAAAAATTAGAGATAATATTTATTAAATATTTTCAAAAATTAAAAAAACAACTTTTGAAAATAATTACAAATATAGTAAAATTTTATTTTCTATCGACACTGATAGATATCTATATAGGTTTTTTTTTTTTTTTTAAATATACATTATCTAAATTAACAAAAAAAAGATAAAAATAATATTTATTGAATGTTGTCAAAAAATAAAAAAAAAACTTTTGAAAATAATTACAAATATAGTAAAATTTTATTTTCTATCGACACTGATAGATATCTATATAGGTTTTTTTTTTTTTTTTAAATATACATTATCTAAATTAACAAAAAAAAGATAAAAATAATATTTATTGAATGTTGTCAAAAAATAAAAAAAAAACTTTTGAAAATAATTACAAATATAGTAAAATTTTATTTTCTATCGACACTGATAGATATCTATATAGGTTTTTTTTTTTTTTTTAAATATACATTATCTAAATTAACAAAAAAAAGATAAAAATAATATTTATTGAATGTTTTCAAAAATTAAAAAAAAAATTTTTTAAAAAAATAAAAAATATAGACAAAATTGACTTATAACTAAAAAAAAAAAAAAAATATTCTCTCTAAATATATATATATATATATATATATATATATATATATATATATATATATATTTATTGAAGGAGAATATTTTGCTTATTATTTGATTCATCATTTTATTGAATATGATTCATATCATATTAAAATATCATTAAGAACTAATTTTCTCAAGCATTCAATGATTTGTGCTATACAAGTGTTAATAGCTTATTCTTTATTCTTTATTCTTTATTTATTTATTTATTTTTTTTAAATGTTAATAGTTTAATAGTTTATTCAATAGAAAAGAGTATGGATCGTCATTTGCATCTCTTTCAAATGAGAATTTCAATTCTAATTAAGATGGGTGGAATATAAATTTCTAATTCTTATTAATTGAAAATTCTAATTTATTAGCTCTCATCCTTTGAATAATTGTTACTAAAAAAATACCTTGGACCGTTGACTTCAAAGCCACATATGGTCGCATGGATCAGGGATGCGGTGATTCAAGCCAGTTCATATCAAAGATAAATTATCTTTGTTATCATTAGGATCCTTTATAGTTAAATATAGAGATAATTACATAAACGGAACTAATTTTCTGAAGATAACAAAGTTTATTATTCGAAAAATTCAAAATTTAAATTAAAAGGTACTTGATGTTGTAAAATTGAGGAGCAAAATAAACAAAAACGGGAGTATGAAAACCGAGAAATTATAATATTAAAATAATAAAATAATATAAAAATAATTAAAATAATCAAATTAAATAAAATAAACGAAAATAAAGAAAGTGAGATTTTATGGAATTTCAAATTTTACCAATCTTTTTGCAGTGACATTTCAGGGCCACTAAGAATGTCTCATTAGTAGCCACATGGTCTTCAGCCACTAAGCCAATATCTAATTTTATTCTAATATACATAATACTTGATAATTTAAAAGAATAATGATTCTTTACCATTACACCACTCAAATAACACCACCTCTTAAATAAAATAAAACTAATTTCGGCAAAACAAAGTTAAAAATTTTCCGGAGTAGAATACCCCTGGAGTCCCACGAATAATTTCATGCAAGATTAATTCCCTTGTTACGAGCATCATTTGCAATTAACAACTAATTAGTTGTATATTTACCTTCTTATTCCCAGTCAGTTTGTCCCCTACTGTTTGATGAAAGAATTAGAAATTAGTCTTTATAATTTTAAAACTTAGAATTTTTGAATTATTTACTAAAATTTTATCAAATTATATAAGATTATATGTGAGGTTTTATCTAATTACGACATTAGCGATCACTCTATACATGTTGAAAATAAAATCATCCGAATTTCTCCACAAATCGTGGACAGCTCCCAGTGAAATCCTTCCAATTATGAATTTCTTTTTTTCAAAGTCAGGCATTAGTGAAAGTGGCCTGGCTCAATGTTTGACATGATTTTTGTCCTAACATTCTGCCGTTTCCTTTCAGTCATTGACTAGAAGAAATCAAACTCCCGCTTTGGCACTCATAAAAACTTGTATAATAATGTTAAATTTTTGCTCACAATAGAACAACCGGCCAACTTCATGATTCTCAGAATGTTGGCTTCTTATTTGTTACTTTCTTTGCTTGCTGCATTCCCTTCTGCTTATGTAGCTTCCTCATTAATGGGGATGCAGAGGCTAACTTCAGGAAACTCCATTGCCGTGGACGACGTAAACCAGTTCCTAATTTCTCCAAATGGAACTTTTTCATCTGGGTTTTATCGCGTGGGCAACAATTCGTATTGTTTCTCAATATGGTTCACTAATAGCTTCGATAAAACCATCGTATGGATGGCTAATAGAGACAAACCCGTTAATGGACAACAATCTCGATTGACACTCAATTTCGATTCCAATTTGGTTTTGACCGATGCCGACGACACTGTCGTTTGGTCAACCGACACCACTTCCAGCGGCGAAATTGAGCTTCGACTTCTTGAAACAGGAAATCTCGTCGTAGTGAATCAATCCCAACATTTCATTTGGCAGAGTTTCGATTTCCCTACCGATACTCTCCTTCCAACTCAACGTTTTCTCAAAACATCAACTTTGATCTCAATGAGAAGCCCAGACACATATTTATCAGGCTTTTATTACTTCAAATTCAATGACGACAACGTTCTGAATCTCATATTCAACGGCCCTTCACTCTCTAGTATCTATTGGCCTTACACATTGGTACTCGTCTTCGTAAACGGTCGAAATCCTTACAACAGCTCAAGAATTGCAATTCTAGACGAGACGGGAAGCTTTCATTCGAGCGATGGCTTCCAATTCAATGCTACGGATGATGGGGTTGGTCCAAAGAGGAGATTAACGATGGATTATGATGGGGTTCTGAGATTATACAGCCTTGATGAATCAAATGGAAATTGGAAGATCACATGGCTTCCTGGTGGGCGAATTGATGCTTGTATGGTTCATGGGTTATGTGGAGATTATGGAATTTGTGAATATAATCCAATTCCAACTTGTACTTGTCCACCTGGTTTTTCAAGAAACGATCCTTCAGATTGGACAAAAGGGTGTAAATCCCCTTTTAATTTCACATGTGATTCCAATTCCAATTCCAATTCTAGTTCTTCCAAGGAAGTGGATTTCATTCCTCTGCCTAATACAGATTACTTCGGCTACGATTGGGGTTATGCAGCAGGCGTGTCTATTGAAATATGCAAGAACATTTGCCTTACTAATTGCGGGTGCTCTGGTTTTGGATATGCAATGGATGGGTCAGCACAATGTTATCCCAAAACCGCTCTCCGTAATGGGTATCGAAAGCCCGACACGGCGGTGCAAATGTTTATGAAGGTTCCAAAGGGTTTTGGGAGGAGCTGGTTAGAGCCAAATTCTTCTAGGGAATTGAATTGTTCGGATTCAGAGCTTGTTTTGAACACTCATGTGTATGGGGAGAAGGGTGATAAATTTCGATACATGGGTTTGTTAATTGGATTGGTAGTAACTGTTGGAGCGAGTGAGCTGATTTTCGTTGGTTTTGGGTGGTGGTTCATCTTTCGAAAGCGGGTGAATGAAGAATTGGTTAATATGGGTTACATTGTATTAGCCATGGGGTTCAAAAGATTCTCGTACGATGAAATGAAGAAAGCCACCAAAAATTTCAAGCAAGAGATTGGGAAAGGAGGGTTTGGAACTGTTTACAAAGGAGAATTGGAAGATGGAAGAGTTGTGGCTGTGAAGAGATTAGAAGGCGTATTACAAGGCGATGCGGAGTTTTGGGCAGAGGTCAGTATTATTGGAAAGATAAACCACAAAAATTTAGTGAAATTATGGGGTTTCTGTGCTGAAAAGCATCACAAAATGTTAGTTTATGAGTATGTGGAAAATGGGTCATTGGACAAACATTTGTTCTCGAATGATTCAATTGAAGGAGTAACGTTGGGATTGGAACAAAGATATGAAATTGCAGTGGGAACAGCAAAGGGTTTGTCGTATTTGCATGAAGAGTGTCTTGAGTGGGTTCTTCATTGCGATATCAAACCTCAAAACATACTTCTTGATGAGGGTTTAGAAGCAAAGGTTGCGGATTTTGGAATGTCAAAGCTATTTGGAGAAATTAATGAGAGTGGATTTTCAAAGGTGCGTGGGACAAGAGGGTATTTAGCTCCAGAATGGATGATGAATCTTAAGATTGATGCAAAGGCAGATGTTTTTAGCTATGGGATTGTTGTATTGGAGCTTATTAGTGGGAAAAATGCATCTAATTTTCGATGGTGGGGCAGTGGAGAAGATGAGGAATGTACAGATTTAGTGAAATGGATAATGAAGAGCGTTGAAAAAGGTGAGGTTAAGAAAGTGGTGGATCCCAGATTGAATGTGGAAGATGAAGAGCAAAACAAAAAGATGGAAATACTGTTGAAAGTGGCTATACAATGTGTAAGAGAAGATCGAAATTCGAGGCCTGCAATGAGTCAAATTGTAGAACTCCTTACTTGCTACGAACAACCCCACTTCCATGGAGATGTTTGTGAATGAATATTGATACTGTGTAAGGGACATTGAGGTAATTCGATTTTATGGATATCCACAAAAAAAAATTATTCTAAATTAAGAAAATATTTACATTGCAATATTTCAATTTCGAACTACTTATCTCTTAGTCACATAGGTGACAGGTATAACAATTTCAACGATTAAAGTTAAACAAATACCTTAAGATTCTCATGAGTTGATAAAACCTATCATGTTGTTTTTCATTTATCTTTTATATCTATACAAGCCCATAACACGTGTGATGTGCATCAATTTAGAACTTTATTTTAATACATAGAAAAAAAAAATAGCATCAAAAGATTATTCTAATTAATGAAATAGTCTTTACATGGCTTAACGTCAATAGTTGTATTTGAAAATAAAAATAAAATGGGAATTTATAAATGTGGTCATTTTGTTCAAATATATCTCTACTTTTAGACAAATATTTAATGTTTCATATCTATATATAGTCTAGATTACATCATACTTGTTTGTTAGAGCATATCACACTGTTAGATCGTGATATTTTATATATATGGTTTAGATCACCCTCATACACAAAAAGATAGACTATTTTGAATAATCACACTGATCAAAATAGTTATAAGTAAATGGTATTTTGGTAAAATGAGGTTTTTTTATGGTTCATATTTGATGTCCATTGTTCAAATTATTTAGAATAATTATTTAAATTTTCTACGTAGATGAATATATTTTTTGTCAGCACCATTTTTAATTTTGATTTTTGAAGAGATATGATTATGAGGTAGAGAATAGGATTAACAGGAAGCATATTGTTGTTTTAATTAAAAAAAAAAAAAAAAAGATAAAATAAGTAGTTTTAAAAATATTATATTTAAGTAAAACAAATTTGAGAAACCCACAACATATTTTACGAAAAGCTAAATAGATTGATACTATTAGTAAACTGGATTTTTTTATTATAACCAGAATTTTGGATTGAATTAAGGGACTTAGACAGATAGAAATAGTTTCTATATAAAAAAGAAGTCACCAACTTTGAGATAAACACATGTTTGGCATAGTGATTATGTAAAAATTTCATAGTCAGGAAAAAACCCGTGACGTTATGCCACTACCTCACCTCTACTTGCCCCATACCTAGGTTTGAGTCAAAAGTTATACAAATTTGAAGATTTTTTTTTTTTTATTGAATAATATTAGCTTTAATCAATTATTATATTATTATTATGTCATATTTGCAGTTTTTCTTACCATTTTTTTTAAAAAAAAACTAAATTTAAATAGCTATCTAAAAATATTTTAACACTTCCTTTGCTAATAAATAAATTATAATTATAGTTTTTGAATTAGTATTCTTTCTTGGATAATCAAAAGGTTATAAACTAAAATAAAATACAATCTAGAGCGTAAGGATCAAAATTGTTTAAAAATTTGGACGAAAAAACTGTATTTCAGGCCATAAAAATAGATTTAAATTATATAATAATTAAAAATAAGGTTATGTTTAAAAAAAAAAAAAATACAGTTTTAACTAAGTTTTACCTTTTGGAACGTTATGTATATAAACTTATTCATTGGTTGTCTAGGTTTGTTTAGCTTCCTCGTTAATTTTTCATAAAGAATGCTATGGGTCCTTTAAATTGGTCTCTTAAGGAAATGGAATCTATAAAACACAAAAAAAAATATACATGTTTTACTTGAATATTTTCAAACTACTTGTTTTGTCTATTTTTTATATTATTATTAAAACTATAATATTCTTCCTATTAATTCAATAGAATAGTGTAGCATCGCAAGACAATATCTAAGTTGTTGTTGTTATTATTATTTTGAACAATTATTATTATTATTATTATTATTATTATTATTTAAAGATGTAGAGGATAATATTGTACATTCACACAATCTTTAAAAAATTCTTCTCTCATTAAGAGGCGTGTCAAAAGTCCATTCTATTTAAAAATAAGTCAAATTTCTCTATTACCTATATATAGCAAATTAATATGAAAATGATTAGATATGAATTGTATTGTCATATCAATGTGATGTGATACAATTTAATTTTAATACAAGCATTAGAAGGAACACCGAACTCTGAAAATTAAAATAAACCTAGAAAAGGTGTGAATTGCTAGCGGAAAGTTATTTGAATAAGGAACCATATATTAAATCAATATTTCAGTTGGTAGGAGAGAATAATAATAGTCCTAAAATATATATATACATATACACACATTCTATTTCCGAAAAAAATTTATTTCTTAAACTAAAGACTTAAAAATGTTATTCAAATACGCTTGAACGTAGCAACAGTAAAAGTAAACGAAAATTTATTTAAATTCTAAGATTGTAAAAATGATTAAGATTGGTCTTTTTTTCCTCTCGAAGTTCATTGCGTCAGAACATCGTCACATTGACTTAATAATATTTTGAGAAGAAGGAAAAAAAAAGTCCAAAAAGAAGGGAATAACTTGATCTCATTACACACAACGAGAAAAAATAGTTTCGAAAAGTCATATCTCCATAATGGAGAATTTTTCATATCATACAAAATACAAGTGGCCTAAACCCTAAATGTAGCTTTCTTTTTCTTTAAAAAACAAACAAACAAACAAACAAACAAAAATGTATTTCTATTTCTATATCTATATATATATTTTATTAGCAGTAGACCTCCCTTCTCTAATTTAGGCAATTCACTCATTAATTCTAAAAAAGAATAGGTAAAGTTCATGAACTTTAAAAGTTGGACAATTTAGGGTGTGTTTGGTTTAACTCCCTAAGTATTTAATTTTGAAAATAAGTCATTTTGAAAAAGGAAAATTATTTTAAATGATAAAACTGTTGAAAATATTTACAAATAATAGCAAAATATCATAGTTTATTTGCGATTATTATCTGTGTCTATCTGTGTCATGATAGACACAAATAGTAGTTTAACGCAATCCATCGCAGTCTGTTACAAATAGACAATAAAATTTTGCTATATTTTGGTTCATTTTCCTATATTCGAAAATCACCTTTGAAAAAAATTGATATATTTGGCAATCACAAAAAATAGTTTTTGAAACATTTTCAAATTTTATTGTAAAATTTTTTTATCAAAAGAATTTAAATAAAAATATATATTTTTTAAAACATGTTTTTCACTAGTCAATCCATAGGAGTCCTTTAATATCTCTAAAAACTTACAAATTTTAATTAAAAATATTTTTTTTTATCATTTTTTCTTTTAATTTTGCAAATATAAAGTTTAAAATATTACGATCCCTATTTTAGTTCATTTTAATTATTAAACTTTTAAAATATTTATTTTGGTTGAACTTATCCTTTTGCTAAAATGTTACTTTTAAAATATCTATTTTAGAATTATTTTAACCTTTCATTTTCATTTTATTTTTAAGAAAACTTTCTAAAATTACACAATCACATCTTGAAATTATAGGTAGCAAAGTTAACAATTTAATTTCCTAACAAAGAAAAAACAAAAAACAAAAATTAAACAATCAGAATGAAGTTGACCAAATAGTATTTAAACTAAAATATAAACATCAAATGTGTCAATCCAAGCCTCCAAGACGAGAAAAATCTGTCAATCCACTTGAATGAAGTCTAATTTTCCTTCGAAATTTGTGGTTGCAAGTTCTGGTATTCTAAATTTTGCAACCTCAGTATGTTCATCTATGGCCTTTTAATTTCTCTCTTTCTTGCACCACAGTCGGCTTGGGCTGAAGCAACGACACTAACTCAAGGAGAGTCCATAGCCGTTGAGGACGAGAATCAGTTCCTAACTTCCCCAGATGGAACTTTTTCTTCTGGGTTTTACAGAGTGGGCAGCAATTCCTTCTGCTATTCAATATGGTTCGCAAAAAGTTTTGATAAAACCGTAGTTTGGATGGCAAACAGAGACAACCCAGTTAATGGCAAGCAATCCAAATTGAGCCTCACCGCCAACGGAAATTTAGTATTGACCGATGCGGATGGTTCTGTCACATGGTCAACAAATACCATCACTACAGAGAAAGTTGAACTTAAGCTTCTTGACAATGGAAATCTTGTTTTGGTGAATCAAATTGGAGGCTTTCTTTGGCAGAGCTTCGACTTCCCAACAGATACTCTGCTTCCACAGCAACAATTTCTCAAGAATTCAACTTTAGTCGCAATCAGAACTCCAGGTACTTACTCATCCGGCTTCTATTTCTTCAAATTCAACGACGACAATGTTCTAAATCTCATTTACAATAGCCCTTCGCTCTCTAGTATCTACTGGCCTGATCCTGGTAAGAGTGTGTTTGAGAACGGTCGAACTCGCTATAACAGCTCTAGAGTAGCGATTTTGAACGATATGGGGAGGTTTGAATCCACTGACAACTTGAATTTCAATGCTACTGATTATGGGGTTGGTCCAAAGAGGAGATTAACCATGGATTTCGATGGAATTTTGAGATTGTACAGCCTTGTAGAATCAACTGGCAGTTGGAAAATCGCTTGGCTTCCGAGTGGTCAACTAGATGCATGTCTGGTTCATGGGTTATGTGGAGAATTTGGGATTTGTTCCTATAATCCATTGCCTACTTGTATTTGTCCTCCTGGCTTCGTTAGAAGCCATCCATCGGATTGGAGTAAAGGCTGCAAACCTTCTTTTAATTTGAGTTGTGATTCCCAGAATTTGGATTTCATTCATCTTCCTCGAACGGATTATTATGGTTATGATTTGGAGGGTTACGCTAGAGAAGTCTCTGTTGAAACTTGTCGGAACTCTTGTCTCAACAATTGTCAATGCTTAGGGTTTGGATATTCACTGGAAGGCGTTGGACAATGCTTTCCTAAAGGAGCTCTTCGTAATGGGAATCGAAAACCCGATACCATCATTCTAATGCATATCAAAGCTCCGAAAGGAAGAGGAAATACAGAGTTGAAGGAAGAAAATTCAAATGATTTGAAATGCTCCGCTTTAGAAATTGTTCAAAACACAGAAATATTCCCAGAAAACAAAAATAAGTTTCGGTACATGGGATTGTTGATTGGGTTTGTGGTCGTTGTTGGGTTCATTGAGTTAATTTTCTTGGGTTTTGGATGGTGGAATATTTTTGGAAAACGAGTTAATGAAGAGTTTGTTAACATGGGTTATATTGTTTTAGCGATGGGATTCAAAAGATTCACATATGCAGAAATGAAGAAAGCGACGAGAAACTTCAAACAAGTGATAGGAAAAGGAGGATTTGGAACGGTTTACAAAGGAGAATTGGAGGATGGAAGAGTTGTGGCAGTGAAGAGATTGGAAGGCATTTTACAAGGAGATGCAGAGTTTTGGGCAGAAGTCAGCATAATTGGGAAGATAAACCACAAGAATTTGGTGAAATTATGGGGTTTTTGTGCTGAGAAAAAGCATAAGATATTAGTTTACGAGTTCGTGAAAAATGGGTCTTTGGATAAAATTCTATTCTCCAATTCATCTGAGCCATTGGGATTGGAACAGAGATATGAAATAGCAGTTGGAACAGCAAAAGGTTTATCGTACTTACACGAAGAATGTCTGGAATGGGTTCTTCACTGCGATGTGAAACCTCAAAACATACTTCTGGATGAGGATTTAGAACCCAAAGTGGCAGATTTTGGAATGTCAAAGCTATTTCGGGAGTTGAACGAAACTGAATTCTCAAGAGTGAGAGGGACAAGAGGTTATCTAGCGCCAGAATGGATGATGGACCAAAAAATTGATGCAAAGGCAGATGTTTACAGTTATGGGATTGTTCTATTGGAACTTGTGAGTGGAAAAGCAGCATCTAATTTTCAATCCTCTTCAATTTGTAGAGATAGCAGATACAGTAATCTGGTGAGTTGGATGATTGATAGTGTAGAAAAAGGGAAAATGGAGAATGTGATTGATCCTAGAATGCCAGAAATTCAGGATGTTAGCAAGATTGAGATGTTAGTGAGGGTGGGATTATCATGTGTGAAGGAAGATCGAAATTTGAGGCCTGCAATGAGTAGAGTTGTGGAACTTCTCACCTCCTTTAGAGGAACAAGCCCATTTGGAAATAATTTTGGTAAAACCATTTGATGGAGATTTTTCTATACCCTGACCTATTCTCAATTTCCATAACCTTCAACAGTTAGGCATGTTTGTTGGGGGGTCTGGATTCGACACCGTCAGGTTAGGAGAGACGTCTCTAACACGATAAATGTAAATGTAAGTAAATTGTTAATTTTTATTCATTTGTGAGACGTGGGTCACTAATACTCTGAAAATAAGTCATTCCTACAAAAATCTTCGTTTGATGATGGCAAGAAATTTTGTTGCTACGAAAGAAAGGTTTACAAATAGTTATCCAAAATCAAATCATCTAGATGAGTTAAATTGAGTTATTTGTACCTACTTAAACTATAAATATTATTTTATTTTTTTATTATAAGCGTTGGTTTCCAGTTCATTCCTTTGTTACACGTGGAATGAGAGCTTGATTGAATCTCTACCTCTACTATTGTGTTGGAAATGTTGTTGGGACGAAGAATACATCAAATCCAAGAGTCAAAACTCCTATATCTCCATCCAGAAGTAATATAGGTTTCATCGACTTTGGATTTCTGCTGGCCTTCTTGTTTGGTTTTCTTTTATTATTTGATTCATGTGTTTATTAAATTATTGAATTTTTAATATTATAGGTTCTGTTTGTAACCTTTTCGTTTTCTTTATTATTTGATTTTTGTGTCTATTAAATTATTGAATTTCAATTAAGCTTATTTCCTCCTATTTTGCGTTGATTTGTATCTCTCCTAGTTACAATAGTTGAATTATGTGCCAAATTTAAAAAACAAAAGCAACTTTTTAAAATCTGTTAAGTAAATAACAAAGGAATAAATTTGGAAGTGGAAGTAGTGTCTATAGGCTTAATTTTAAAAAACAAAAGGATTATAAAATGGGATTGTCATTAATAGATCTCAAAATTTTAAAAATTGTCTAATATATAGATACTCAAACTTTCTATTTATTTCTAATAAGTCCTTAAATTTTATTTTTGGAAAAAATTTGGTGTAACTTGTGCAACGCCCTACACCCAATTAAAAATTACCATGTGGTAATTTTTTCAATTATTAAAAAATATTTTTGTTGTGTCTAGAGGAATGGAGAGCATGAAACTTAGGTGTAGCTTGCACCTAAACATTGTTATTTATTTCTTGTTTTTAACGGATCTTTAACCTATTCAACCACATAATTCACTCTAAAGAAATTAAAACTAAAGTTTTGAGTTCTATTGCACGATCAACAAAAATCAATTTTACTATCATTCAAATTAAAAAATTCTGAATATAGCAAGAATTTAATAGATATGAATTTAAAAATTTAGGGATCTATTAGATACTTTATAAAGTGGAGGGATGTTTTCGCCATGTTGAAAATCAATGTACTAAACTTGTAACTTCTCATATATTTTTCTTATTAAAATATATTTTTTTTCCATGATATTTAAAGAAAAAAAAAAATTGCATGTCGAAGATTTATTTATTTTTCAATAAAAATTGGTAATTGTTCTAAATGACAAAAGTGTTGAAAATATATATTTTTAAAAAATATCATGGAAAAAAAGCTATTTAGCAAAATATACTAATATAGCAAAATATATTATTGTTTATAGACACTACTTTTACCCTAAAAAAAATTGTTTTAAATGACGGAAGAGTAATTTGGGTCTCATTTTATAATCATTTCATTTTTTTTTTGTTTTTGAAAATTAAATTTACAGACACTATTTTTACTTTTAAATTTATCTATTTGTTATCCACTCTTTAAAAAACCAAGTCAAAATTTGAAAAAAAAAAATTCAACTACTGTACTTAACAAAAGATGCAAATCTAACTTAAGAAATGAGGAAGAAATAGACTCAATTAAAAAAAAAGAAAAATAATGACTAATCGGAATCTTATTAATTATAGGCTTTTTAAAAATGGATTTGACTATAACTTTAAAATGTTTTAAGTTATGTCATATTTGCAATTTTCTCCTAATTTGTTATTTGTTCAGCGCCCCTTAAACATATTGTATGGTCTACTTATCCATTAGGTAAGACATCAACTTATAATCAGTTATCACACCTTAGTTTTTATAAGACATCAACTAGGTTCTATTTAGTATTTTCTGATGTTTGTGTAGAAGGCAAAGTATACCTCAATTGAAAAAGATAAATATGTACATGAATTATGAGTTGATTTTTTTTTTTTAATTAATTTTTTCCTTTCCATGGCATTTATATTTTATCATTCTAGTGGAAGAGATTTTAGTAATTCCCACCTTTCGAATCTTCTACCATACAGCTGCCAAGTATAATTGTTTATAATTAATTATTGTTATTAATTAAAACCATCGGAATCTTGGATCAGGACAAATGAGAAAAATAAATCGAGGACAGAAGATAAACTTCAACAACTATGATGGGTGCCAAATATCTAAGCATCCTTTTTTATTATTATTATTATTATTATTATTTCTTTTTTGGAAGAGGCAGCATTGATTATGACATAAAGTTTCTTTTTCCTCCCTCTCTTCTTCCTCAATTGTTTGTTGTACTAGAAAAAATCAAATATAAATTATTATTAAATTAAAGTTTAAAGATATAATTATAATTAAGTCTAATTTGACTTAATTTTAATATTTATATAATTTTGAAGATTTAATTTTTAAAATCAAAAGCTTAAAGGTATAATTACGATGTAGTTTCTACAGTTTATCCAAATAATAATTTGTGTTTTATTTAATTATACCTGAATTGATTTGTTGTATTTGGCTATGTCCTTGCAAACTGATAATTTTATTAAGAGTAAGTGATGTTTCATTTTTTTTATTTTTTTGTGAAATTAGTTTGTAACTGCATTAATTAAGAAACTCGCTCCTATTTCAACAAAGCGATATAACTTAATTGATCTGGAATAAATGTACAACTTTAATTGAATAAAATTAAGTATAAAATATGAATGTTTTTTAAAAATAAAAAAATTATTAAAAATATTTATAAATATAGTAAAATGTTATTTTCTATTTAAGATAGACTGCAATAGACTTTGATAGACACTTATCACTTTTATAAATAGACACGTATAGATGTTTATCTGGTCTATTATAGTCTATCACATATAGAAACTAAAATTTTGCTATATTTATAAATAGTTTAATATTTTTTCTATTTATAATAATTTTCTATAAAATATTAGATTTTTATGATAATTAATTTTAATAAAGAAATTAACAAAATTAACAAAAATATGAGAGAAAAAATCTGAAAAAAATTCTTGGGAGTATTATATTTTTTACTATAAGTAAATATGAGTAGAATCGAATCTCACACCTCTTACATTGATAATTAAAATTTTTATTTGAAATATATTGGGGAGTAAGAATATTAATTAATTTAACTAAATAAGTTAATTCACTTCATTATTTAAATTAGTTTATATATAATCTAGTTGGTTATAAAATTATTTTAATTAATTAAATAGATAAATAAATATATTAACAAGAATAGGAGAGGGAAAGCACTTTAGCAAGAGCATCAAATATATTTATAAGAATTAAAATAATTGAACTATTCGTATACGAAAGAAAATGAAAATAACTTATTTTCGTGTCCACAATTTCCAACTTTGTATCAAACGAGAGATTATGTATCATCAATTCATTGGCACCATTATTTTCATTTTTCATCTTCATTCCCCATCCAAAGGCCTGAGATGGCTTTTCATTCCTTTTTTTAAAAAAACATGAAAATTATTTATTTATTTATTTATTTTTTTAAATATGGCTTTTCAATTGCTCCAAAGGAGAAATTAGATAGTAATTAGATATTGAAGAGAGAAGAAAAAGAAGAAGAAAAAGCATATTGGCCCATCAGTTCAACCGTGTCAACTTGCCTTTTCTCATGGCCATTCCACTGACAACTTGGCTCTTTGCTATTGCTACCTGCCAATTAGCACTCTCCAATGTCACATTCGATTATCTTTTCTTTTTTTTTTTTTTTTCTCTCTCTCTCTCTCTTTTTAATTTAGTATTCCGTATTTGAATAACATTCTTAAATTTTTCAATGCTTTATAACATGAAAATGACAGGGTTAATATCTCGTAAATAAATTTATCCACCATCAACTTCAATATTAAAGTTTAATTTCCATTGTCTAAATTTATAAAGAAAATAAATATAAAATAGAATATAAAAATTTAAATCTCAATCATAAAAGGATAATTGAATAGCATTTGTTAATTATTTTTAAGCTAAAATTATGTCCTTAATTTGATAAAGAAAAGTTATCTGCGTAAGTTCCATTTCGATTTAGTATTTATTGTATTTTTCTTTTTTTAATCTGATCCTTCTTCATAGTTTGGTAAGTTTTGTTTTTATTATCTTTTTAGTCTATAGAGGCTATGAGAAATTGATTTTTCTTTTTTTTTTTTTTAACTTCTAAAGAGGTAAGTCCTATTACTCTTGTTTTTATTATTTTTTAGTCTAAAAAAGATAGGAGAAATTGATTTTTCTTTTTTTACTTTTAAAGAGGTAAATAATATTTTAATAAGTTGAGTTATATTCCTTTTTGTTATTTTCATGTGGAATATGTAATGCAGGTAGAAGATTATTGGCGCCGTTTCATCTAAAGTATTGTATTTGTTGACTATTATTCAAGATTAAAGGTCCTCTTAGATTGAGTTAAAAAGTGTTCACCAAAAATTCATTTTTATTTGAACTCTTTCGATAAAATCTATTTAGAATACACTTCAAAATTCATTTTTAGTGGTTGCAAGCACTTACGATGTTCATATGATCAACTTAGATTTGATTTCCCAAAAGTCATCGCAAAAAAAAAAAAAAAAAAAAAAAAAANCAAATATAGTAAAGTGAGCCAAAGTATTTATAAATATAACAAAATGTTATGTCGGTCACTAATAGACATTGATAGACTAATATCATCTATCAGTGTCTATTTGTGATAGAATCGGTCTATAAGTGTCTATCGTAACAATGATATTTTGTTATATTTATAAACATTTCTAGCTGTTTTGTCATTTAAATAACAATTAACAAAACAAACCAGACTAATCAATTTAATATTAACAACTTTATTAATATTACTAAATTAACATGACTTAACACATTAATCATCCCACATCAGAAATTGGTGAGGTTTTGAATGTGCAAAGAATATTTAATAGGTCACTTCTAAGGTCTAAGTCTAACCAAATCTCTCTCTCTCTTTTTTTTCTTTTTTCTTTTTTCTTTTTTAATCTTAGGTAATACCCCCCCACCCCC
>QLSR01000645.1:2331350-2367763 GCA_031780015.1 Citrullus colocynthis
TTTTTTTTTTTTTTTTTTTTTTTTTTAAATATTGAAAATTGAAAAGACTAGATATAGTATGAGAAATATAGTAAAGAGAAGAGAGGGGGAGTGTAGGATTGTAGGTAATAGTGTAGAATAATATGTAAGAATAAATGTTAAGGAGATCAGTGGAGAGAATGATAAAACCTAGCTGTGTTAATCTAATAGTAGAAGGTAATGAAAGGCGGCATTTGGTTTTGGGAAGGACTCAGCCTACTCTATCAAACTTTATTGTGTGTATGTACTATAGTTGCTCTAAATTATTCAAAATAAGACGCAATTAATTAATTATTGTTAATCATGTTTTGGCCCCATATCTACATACAAACCCTAATCTTAATCAACAACGTAGGCCTCTCTCTGACACCCTGCCCACCCCCTTTCAATGCTTATCATTACTATTCACATTTTTTTAATTACTTTCCTCATCACATCTAACCATCAAATCATATTCAATGGGGGAGGTCACGTGCAATTCAGACGAGCTGATCAGCCTCGTCTAAATATGGGCTCCAATCCCAAATGTGCACTATTTAATGGCCTTGTTGCATAAAGGAACTAAGCCCGATTTGACGAATATTGGGCCTATATTACCAAAATCCACATCGATAACCCATTCAAGTCAGGCTCACTTACAATGTTTCTACTATGTGTTTTATCTTATCTATTTTTTTTCTTTTTTTTTTTTAATTAAGTATCTTAGTTACGAGGATGATGAACCGAATCTCTCATTTTTAAGATAGAAGGTGACAATAAATAATCAAATAAAAAAATGCATTCAATTATTAATACACACTTGAACTACTAACATTTTTTTTCATCATTTTGGGATAAACGTGGGAGATTTTAATTTCTAGAATTTTTTAGACTTTATAGGATTTTATGTTTGAACTTAAAATTTTTGCTAGTGAAAAAATTGATATAAGTTAAGAATTGGAAAACTAAGAGAAAAATGAGAATACCTATAAATAGAAATCAACTTAAATATTAATCACTCGAGTTAGCATAAGAAACCGTTAAAAATCACTACAGAATTTTAAAATCTTAGATGACTGGTAATTATAATCCTCATTTGTAGGTTTGAAAACCATTGCAAAGTCCAATAATTAATTTTCTAGAAGAAAAAAAAAACCAAAAATTGATTACCAATATTATTTTAAGAAAACAATAATATTATACAAATTCGAACACATCCTAACACTATAAATTAGATTTTAAACGAATCCTTAAGAAGGAACGAATTTAGAAATTAAATTAAGCTTAACCAACTACCACAATCTAATCAAGTTTTGGGTTGGGGTTTAAGTAGCCTATGTATTGGAAGTCTATGTGACTTTATATTAATGGATTCTTGTAAGTGTGTGGCTACCGGCCAGCGCCTTTTCGCAGGTCAGAACAAAAACCTTTTATTACACAAAAAAATGCTTTTAAACCCACAAACTGCCCTCCTCTACTCTTTAGAATTCGATTCGGTTTAAAGCAATAGGGCACTTCGTCGGTTTTCAAAGCATTGTACAAAGAAGGGAAAAATACCAAAAGCATCCATTTTCCCACTTCTTTTCTAAAATCAAATAATTCCCCAACAGTCCCAGCTACTTGACTATTGTAATATATCCTTAAAACATTTGTAATTATTGAGAAAACAAAACTCACATAGATTAGATACATTACAAAATTATTTTATTAATCATGAATGGATTTCATGTGTTTTGAGTCTTTAAGATGTGGTATTGTAGTTGAATGACATAATTTAAATTGATTCCCTTAGATTCTACGATTCCATCAAATAAAAAAAGGAGAAAAGAAAAAGGGTTTAACGCCCACAGCTTTATGCAAAGCAGAAAAGGGTTTGATTAATTTAATAAATTGGTGATGGAAGGTTAAGATTGAAGGGGAAGGGAAATGATTGAGATTTGTGAATGGGTAAGGTGGGGAGGCCCCAATCCAGTTGTATGACGGCTGGTTGCACCTTGCATTCATTTACTTCAATTCCATAACCAAGAAGGGGACTTTCATAATGGAATAATGTGTTTGAGCAATTAAAATTTGCTTCTAATAGTTTGAATTGTAAGTTGTTCCAGTCGTCAGATAATTTCGAACACTTTTTTACTTACTCATCTGGGTCATTTCCCACACCCTATCCTTTCCTCTCCTTTCCTTTCTTTTTGTTGGGATGCACATGCACCCAAATTTCTGCTTCATTACCATCCATACATTTTCTTTTCCATTTTATAAATATCTATACGCTTATCTCATTTCTAAAATAGTTTATTTCATTATTGGAATAATATATTACCATATAATCTCACTGTTGCCATTTCATGTGCAGTTGTAATACCTTCTCCTCTTTACAGTGAATTCCATGACCATCCTCACCTTCAAAAGGGGAGGGATGTGTTTATGTGATAAAAGAAAACAGGAGTAAAAAGAGATCAAACTTTTGATTATCTAAGAAGAAAGGATGATATAATATTGCATATTCATGTCACAATTAAAAACCTTTATTGAGGATTGGGATAAAAGTATTTACCATTTAACTCCTTAAAAAATGCCTATTTTTTATTTCTACACTTGAAATACTATGAAACTAAGACTAACAACAATCGTTCCCATTCACGAAAATGAATCAAAATCAATCTTAAAATGTTACAAACATGTAAATTAGTGTAATCTGGAAGTTGGAACAAGTGAATAGCAACTTAATTAGAAGAAAATATCTTTGGCTGAGCTCCGAAATCATGCAAAAATAATAATAATAAATAATAAATAATAAATCATCACAGCCGCCTACGTGTCCTTCTTCCGGGATCTATTGTCCGGCGTGTCAAACTTATTCTGACTGGCACATTTAACTTCAACGGATGGGACCCACATTTCTAAACGTTTTATAATTGAAATGAGAAAATCATTTCACTACCACCAACGGGCCACATTTGATGACATATAATAATGTAATATACAATACATTATTTATTTAGATACTAACAAAAAATTGAAAGTTCTATTATGAGTCCTTTTTTAAGGTCCCGAGTTACTCAATTTCCTCACTCGTTAGTCCCACTTTTCAGTTTTTCACGCTCTGTCCAATGGATTTCCCTCTCTCTATCTGCTTTCTTCTTCTTCTTCTTACCTTTAGTTTCTTCATTATCCACACACGTGCCACCCTCCCCGGCACGTGGGAGCTCCTTGTTCCCAACGCCGGTATCGCCTCCATGCACACCGCCGTCACAAGGTTCAACACCGTCGTTCTCTTAGATCGCACCAACATTGGCCCAACTCGCAAAATGCTCCGCAAAGGCCATTGTCGCAACGACCGATACGACGCCGTTCTCAAGCACGATTGCTACGCCCATTCCGTCATCCTCGACCTTCAAACCAACCAAATCCGTCCCTTAACCATCCTCACAGACACATGGTGCTCCTCCGGTCAATTCCTCCCGGACGGCACTCTCTTGCACACCGGTGGCGATCTCGACGGCCTCAGAAAGTTCCGGAAGTTTCGACCCTGCGAACCAAATGGCGCTTGTGACTGGATTGAGCTCTCGGAACCGGAATTAGCGGATGGGAGATGGTACGCTACAAATCAGATTTTACCGGATGGCTCTGTCATAATCGTCGGCGGCAGGGGAGCCAACACCGTCGAGTATTATCCTCCGAGGAAAAATGGGGCAGTGAATTTCCCTTTCTTGGGTGACGTGGAGGACGGTCAGATGGATAATTTATACCCTTATGTTCACCTTCTTCCGAATGGACACCTCTTCATCTTCGCTAATAACAGAGCAGTTTTGTACGATCATCAGACTAATGAAGTGGTCAGGGATTATCCACCGTTGGATGGTGGGCCTAGGAATTACCCATCCGCTGGATCCTCGGTTATGCTCGCTCTCCAAGAGGATCATTCAAATGCCGTGATCGTGATTTGCGGAGGGGCTCAATACGGCGCGTTTATCCAGAGAAGCACCGACACTCCAGCTCACGGAAGCTGTGGACGAATCGAAGCCACCGGCTCCGACCCGGTTTGGGAATTAGAGGATATGCCATTTGGAAGAGTCATGGGGGACATGGTGATGCTTCCCACCGGCGATGTGGTGGTTATCAATGGAGCCCAAGCCGGTACTCAAGGGTTCGAACAGGCTTCGAACCCGTGTTTGCATCCGGTTCTGTATCAACCCGATCAACCGTCCGGTTTGCGGTTCATGACTTTAAACCCGGGAACTGTTCCGAGAATGTACCACTCTACGGCCAATCTGATTCCTGATGGAAGGATATTGATTGCCGGTAGTAATCCTCATTATTTCTATAAATTCGAAGCGGAATTTCCGACGGAGTTGCGAATTGAAGCATTCTCGCCGGAATATTTATCGGCTGACAGGGCCAATATTAGACCCGTCATTGAGATTATCCCGGAGACGGTGGGTTACGGCGCCGTTTTCGACGTAGTGGTGTCGGTTCAACTACCCGTAGTGGGAATTGTGGAAGTGAATATTGCGAGTGCGCCTTTCGCTACACATTCGTTTTCACAAGGTCAACGGTTAGTCAAATTAGCCGTTACGGCGAGCGTCCCCAACGGCGATGGGCGGTACCGTGTCGGGTGTACTGCTCCTGCAAACGGGATCGTGGCTCCACCTGGTTATTACATGGCGTTTGCAGTCAATCAAGGCGTGCCAAGTGTCGCTCGCTGGATTCACCTATCCTGACGTATTCTTTTCTTTTCTTTTATTTATTTTTAGATTATAACAAGTGTACAAATAAATGCAAGTCTGGGTTCTGCATATTTGATCAATATTGTCCAATTCCCATTACTATTAAATCTTTTTACATGGAGAGTAAAATTAAATACATCTGGGTTAATTAGAAAATCTAAAAGCCTCCACATACACATATATTAAAAGAAACAGAGAAAAGAGCAAACTTTTTCTGAAAATAAAAGGTACTAAAAAGCAATAACAGGTAATAGCGAATATTTTTCAAACGGCTGAAGTTGCGTCTGGGCCCTTGCCGTCATCGCAATCAGCCACCGAGGTTTTCTGAACGGATTTGTAGGTATAACGGCGAGCCAAGAACACATAGACAAACAAATCAACAGCCACAATTCCTGCAATTAGCCAATAGAAATTATCCAAACGGCTGCTGTTCAAATCCTCCCCAAACCAACTCTTGCCACTACTCTTCTTAGTGATCCGATCCACAATTGTAATGAGCAAGCTACTAAGAAAATTAGCAGCCCCATTGACACTCAAATAAAACGCTATCCCAAGGCTTCTCATAGAATCAGGAACTTGGTCATAAAAGTACTCTTGTAGCCCAACCAAAGCAAACCCATCTCCGATTCCAATGATGAAAAACTGCGGGGCCAACCAGAAGACGCTCATTGCATCTGCGATCCGGCGGAGTCGCTTTTGCTCGACAAGGGCGGCGACGACCATGGTGGTGAAAGAGAAAATCATTCCAATTCCTATCCTTTGAAGGATGGTAATGCCTCTTTCGTTGCCTGTGGTTTTTCGTAAGAGTGGAACGAGGATCTTGTCGTAGATGGCAACAGAGAGGATCATGCCGGCGGCAGACAAACAGTACATAGAGGATGCGGGGAGAATGAAGTTGTTTCCGATTTTTCTGTCGAGCGTTCCACTTTGTTTGACGAAGAATGTGGATGCTTGTGCCACGCAGATTCCAAATGGTAAAGAAGTAATCCAAATTGGGATCATATTCAGAACAAGCTTTAATTCCTCCACTCTTGTAACGCTTGCAAGCCTCCAAGCTCCTTCTTTCCCTTCTGAATTACCTTTCTCCTCAATGATCGCAGCTTTGTCCAAAAATCTGTATATTTACACAATCTTTTGGATTAGCCCACATCGTTATACAAATTTCTATTTCGATCAAACTAAAATTTCTTCCCTTCTCTTCTTCTTCCCAAAAATAAAAAAAAATAACAAATCCCTATTCATTCTCTCCCCCCACTAAGTTTTTCGCTCATATGCATGTGTTTTTCTTTTCCGAATTAAATTTTGTTCTTCAATTTTAAAGTATGTGTTTACCAGTGCTACTACTTAAAAATTTTACATATCTGCTAAATACAAAATTTAGAATTTAGAATTTAATTAGAGATAAAATTCAATTTATATCAAACACAACAATTAATTTTAAAATTTTTTAAAATTTTCGAATTTATTAGACACTTTTTATAGTACAATTACCAAATAAATACAAAATTTTAAATTTACAAACTAAAACTTGTAATTTAACCAAAAAGTCTATGGGCAGTGCCTTCCACGCATCCCTCTTTTTGTTACATAATAAAATAAAGAAAAATACTTAGGTGCATTGTGGACAACATCTATTTTTCTGTATCCCACTAAATTATCTAATCACAATTTATTGTGTGTCAAAGATTTTTTTTTAATATTTTAATTCTTTTTAAAGTTGAGTGATGAAAAAAAACACATAAAGATGGTTGCATTTTGAGATGCACCCAAATATTACCCATAAAAAAATAAAACTAATTCAACTTTTTTTTATAAAAAAAAAAAAAAATGGTTCCATGGCTAATTTTTTGTTAGCAACTATTGGGCTACACAAATTAGGACTACACAAATCAAACAATAACCGAGTATTTTTCTTCTCTTTTACACTCTAATCTATTAAAACTAGTAGGATAGTAACAGTAGTAATACTTTTAGGGAAAAAATTGGGTACAGCCAAAGAATTATCAAGTGGCAATTAAATATTTTTTAAAAAAGTTAGTTATTTGTTTAATATTGAACTTAAGTGTAGCCTAAGTAGCGTACAAGTTCAACAATGCTTTTAAAAGATTATTGTGTGACAACCCTTCCTCTTCTTTGGTGGATGACTACCGCTAAAAATGGGACAGTTATTTATAGTGTTTTTAAAAAGAAAAATCTCTTTTCCCTTTTTCTTTCATCCAGTTGTCAAAAGACACACAACGGTGATCAGGAGATTTCTATACGCCAAAGTATTGTTATAGAGAAAATTGAAGGCTTAGCTTTAATAAAGCTTTAGCAATTTAACTTTTTAAAGTAAAGGGAAGAATAGAAAGTAATTGTGTTAGGGGCGTAGAATCTTACTTGAGATTCTTGGTGTGGAACAAGAGCCTCCCCTGAAACTTATCAGTAGTTTGAACTTCATAGAGGTGAGAAGAATGGGGAGGATAAGCCAAATTTCTCTTCCTAAAAGCAGCAACAATAACTTGAAGGAGAGGAGTTAAAGGGCTTCCTAAAGGAGCCCTGAAGCGATACACAGGCCTTCCAAGAAGGAAGATTGCAAGAGAAATGGCCATAACCGACGTGAGAATCACTCCAGCCATTCCCCATCCCACATGTTCTTCAACATACACAATCAAAGTAACTCCAAAGATAACGCCGGCGCAAAGGCCAGAGTTCCACCAATTGAAAAACGACATCTTTTGCTTTCTTTCTTCAGGGTTGTCGTCGTCGAATTGGTCTGCCCCGAAACTCTCCAGAGATGGTTTGTGGCCTCCAGTACCAATGGAGATTAAGTAAATTGCTGTGAAGAATAGAATTTCATGCACTTTTCTTGGCTCCTTGCATGTTTCACTGCCGCACGGCTTCAAGCTTGGTACCATATTTGACATTGTCAACAGAGATAGCCCCTATTTTCTTCATCATTAGTATTTTAAATGTGTAATATTTTGGGGAAGCAATGAATTAGAAAATGTAATATTACCAAAAGGTAGATGATGGTGGAAAGGAGGACAGTGGAGAAACGACCCAAATAAGCATCGGCCAAGAAGCCACCAAGCAAAGGCATTAAAGTGGTGACACCTGTCCAATAATTCACATTTCGAGCCGCTGTTTTAAGGTCTTCATGTATCACTTTTGTCAGATATATTACCAAACTCGTTGCTATTCCAAAGTAACTCAGCCTCTCACTGAACTCAATAGCTGCAAATTATCCACCAAAAAAAAACCTTAGCTGCATTCCGACCCCACTTGTTTTTGTGCTTCCCACTACTTTCAGGTATTCAAATTGTTGAACTGCCTTGAAATTTTGTATTACAATTTTAATTTTAATATTTAAAGAGGTGGGTTATATATAAATTTTCTAACCTAATTTTTTTTTTCTTTTTTAACGTAGTTATTTTATTTTTAGTGAACGAAGTAAATTTCTATATTCTTTTTTCTACCATTTATATTTTATTTTCTCTATTGTTGATTTCATAACACAAAGTATTGCTCTATTCAAAACCGGAAGACTTTATGTCATGGCCTGGCCACCTCTGTTTTTACTTTCTAGATATTATTGGGTTTTTTTTCGAATGGTTAAAAAAAAATTAGAGAAAAGTTAAAATCTAATCGATAGTCATATCCAAGATTCTTCCCGATAAAGAGAGGGGAAAAAGAGAACCTTGATTATTATTTATTTTATTTTATTTTATTTAAATGCTTTGATCCATTCATCTCTATTTCACTTTCTCTACTAAATAATTAAATAAAGTTCCAAACTATTTTTTTCCCGTGCTTACGAATAATAAAACTTTATGAAAAAAAAAAAAAAAATACTTTTTTCGTTATCAAGTTTTAGTTTTAGTTTGATTCCACCCTAAATTTCAAAATGTTTTACTTCTATTTATAAGTTTTGAGTTCAAAATTTTATTTACTCTCTAGTGGATTAGAATTAAATTAGTTTTATTAAATTTTCATCACTATTAAAATCAATTAAAAATGTCTGCATCATAATTATTTAAAATTAATTTAATAAATTTAACCATCAAAGCCAGAGTGAACATTATTAAAAATTCAAAATAAAATTTGACACCTAAAGACTAAATAAAAACTAAAAATAAAATAAAAAGTTAAAAGGAAAAATATGTAATATTTTTAAACTTAAGAACTAAATGAAAATAGGATTAAAAGTTAAGAGTAAATATGTTATATTTTAAAAAGTGAACCCAAAACCTAGAATAGAAAAGAACATTTTTTCCTTAAAACTTAACATTGACTCTTACTAAAATTTGATAGCCATTTATTGTTCTCTTTCTTATGTTTGTGGGAATAAGAATATTTCACGACTTTAAGAATAACAGTGGAAAAAGAAAAAGAGGACAGCAGAAGCTCTAAAACACTTGTGTTTATTCTTTAATTATGATTAATTTCATTTAATTAATTATAAGCCTTCTCCTAATCAACAACTTTTCCCATCAAAAAAAGAAAAAGCTCAACTTCGTAATCGGTGGAAGCAAAAAGGTGATTAATCTTTGTAAATCTTACTGCCTTGCAAGGCTTAGGAAAAGGGAATTTGATCCAATAAAAATTAAAAAGAAAACGGTATTTGTTAATCAGCTTTTGAACTAAAATATACAGATTATGCAGGAAAGAGGAGAAGGCAGTGAAGAAAAAATAATAATAATGATAATAAAGCAGGAAAGAATTTTGTGTAAATGAAGAGACAATTATATTCGTAAGTAAAAGACATATTAGCTTAGACATTACGTGGAGTTGAATAATAGTAATAATTAAAAAAGAAAAGAAGAAAATTGTTTACCGATGATGAAGAGAGAAGATTTCCAAACGCCGGTGGAAGCTCGAAGAGGAAGGTTTCCTTTATGATCCACAGAAGAATCATAAACCCAAATTTGATTATCCTTATTTTTGGGCTCATCCTCATCTGCTAATAATTCTCTTTCCTTTCCCACCTCATATGTTTTCATCTTTTTTGGGAGAGGAATAATAATTTGTTTCTGTTGTTTTTGTGTGTGTGTGTGTGTGTGTGTGTGTGTTTCTTGTATAGGGTTTAGAGTGAGATAAAAGCAAGTGAGAGATGGGTGAGGGAGGGATTGGGTTTGGACTTCCTTAAATAGGGACCTCAATTCTGTACGTACTGGACACTCGACACCTTTCAATTTGACTCTCTCTGCATGCTGCAATCATTAATGTAGTTTATTATGTAATGTGCAAATACTCGTTTTTATGCTCTTTTTCATTTTATATTTTACACACCTACCGCTCAATTTCATAATCATATCACAATTTTCTTTCTTTCTTTCTTTCTTTCTTTCTTTTTTTTAAAAAAAAAATAAATAAAATAATATATGGATATGAAATAAAATTGAAGGGCCCAAGGGAAACGTCATTTAAAAAGGGAACAGTGTTGGATTATGCCGTTTTGTAGCTTTTTAGGCATTGGTAGGGGGGGCCACGCCATATACATGAACCATTGGACTTTCACTTTGTTTGGCAAAAGAAAAAGATGACCAAACGCCACTATTCCGACCACAATTTACGCCCACCCCAAAGATTGAGTTCATTTTTTCTTCATCTGTCGCTATTCTTTCACCTGTGTGCCCACTTTCGGAATTTTTTTTTTTTAAATATAGTAAAGTACATTAATATATTTATAAATATAGCAAAATATACTAATAGACCTTGATAGATTTTGATAGACTATTATCATCTATTACTGTTTATTAATAATAACATTTTATTATATTTAAAAATATTTCCGACAATTTTTCCATTTAAAACAATTACTCTATTATTTTCAATCCATATAGTTTTAGAATTAATATAAAACAAGCCTTTACTTTTTAATTCGACATGTGTTTTTATAGATACTACCAAAAGAAATATGAGTATAAATGGAAAAATTATTTTAAATGACAAAACTGTTGAAAATATTTAAACTAATAGTAAAATACATAGTCTATTGTAGTTTATCGTAGATAAACAATGCAATTTTGCTATATTTGTAAATAATTTATATAAATATTTTGTTCTAAATCTATTTTAATTCTATGGGAAAAAAAAAGTATTTTGGATTTAATATATATATATATATATACCAAACTTGCCATTTTCCAGCTTTGAAATTGTCAAATACAGAAATGTGATTTTTGCATCCTCGATTTTGCCTTTCAACCTAAGAGTCATATCCAACTTTATTCTTAACATAACAACATTTTTCTATTATATTAGGTGTGTATATATAATCATAATTATAATGATCCTAAGATTTCTTTTCTTAATTGAATTGATTTTGTAAACCATCATTCTAATCATAATCAGTCAAGGGCAGCCACCAATAAGTTTACTCCATACTTTTTTCCATATTTCATCATCATGAAATGCATATCTATATGGTCAGATTTTGGAATTAATAATTTATTTTTTTGACCTTTTGCTATTAACCCTAATCTATATTACTATGTTTTTGGGCACCAAATGTTGAACCCTAAATTGGTGGGAAAAGACAAGTCAGAGCATTAATTTATACGCTGAAATGGCGTGTATGGTCAACTATGGAAATATGACGAATACTATGGAATATATGTTGAAAATGGCCATTTTAATTTCTTGTGTCACCATCACAAAAATTTAACAACTATTTTTTTTTCCGAATCATGCACCCACATGTTAAATGAGCTCAAACACCCAGTTTTGAACACATATATATATAATCGTATAGAATCCTTCTTCGTTTTAGAACATGGAATGAGAAAAGACAAGAGAAAGTATGAAGAGATCTGAAATAATAATGAACTATACTAGTGGCCTAAACCCTAATCTAATAAGTTACAACTTTGGAATGAAATTGTTCTCTATATTAATTATTGTTAATTCTTTATACAGATATAGACAGATATTCTTGTACTTCAAATAATATATTTTTTAATAGGTACCTCAAATAATTTATAAATATTATTTAAATTAATAATTAAGTTTTCTTCACTATCTAAATAAATTATATATAAATCATATTATTAGTATCTATTTTTATATTGGTGACTATTTGATGATGTTTTAAATATATATTTTTGAGATATTTATATGAGATATTGAAGATATTCGCTATTATATTTTAGTATTGATATCAAACCCTACCATTTACAAATATATTGACTCACCAACGAATTTTTCTATACTCTTTTTTTAAACTTCCATCTTTTTTGGATGAAATAATTCATGTTTGACATTTATTATAATTATCTTGAACACAAGAAGAAAACTAAATAAATCGCATATTAGCTTGTCTCTTTTTATTTTTATTTTTATTTTTTTAATAATTTCTAAACTGGCTTGTACGAGTGGAAAGGTTGAATTATATTCCCATTTATTGATTTAGGAAAAAAGAAATGGCCGGTTCAAAAACAATTTAAAATCTACCACTCATTATTTCGTAGTTGCTAATGATTGCTCAAGTCTATATAATGAAAATCGGGTTAATTGGAAAAAAAATGTAGGTTTTTTTTTTCTTAAGAAAAAAAAAGTTAGGTAAAAGGGATAATTTGAAAAAAAAAAATTAGAAAGAGAGGATGGTTTTATTGTCTTTATTTGAATACGTCCCTTCAAAAGACGCATTTAGACTTGATCAAATAGAAAAGCACAGTCAAACATGATCAAACCGAACGAAATGCGTCTCTTAAAAAGACACATTTTGATATAAAAAAAAAAAACAAAAGAATGCGTCTCTTAAAAGATGCATTCTATGGTCAAAGAAAAAAAAATAAAGCTATCACTAATGTGATAAAAGTTGTATATAATTTTAAATGTAATAAAAAAAAAAAAAAGAAGTTAGGTGCGTCTCTCCAAAAGACGCATTTGTAGTTGTATACATCTCTCAAAGAAACGCATCTCATGATATGGCTTAACGGCACGGTTAACTTTGATTAAAACAAATTAAAAAATAATCAAAGAAATGCATTTTGATAAAGACAATAAATATATATATATAATCAAAGAGATGTATTTTGATAAAGATAATATATATGTATATATATCATATTTCTTTGATTTGTTTTCCAAGTATCCTTCCACCTAATTTTTTTCTAAAAATATCCAATCTAATTGACCCATCCATTGAACTCAATTACATTTACCTGAAGCAACAAGAAAATTACAACCTAAAATCATTTCAATCTGGTCTAATTAAAACTTTTCCCCTCAAAATTGTTTTTTCTTAGTTCGAATTAAATTTTAAATAGAAACAAATTAATCAAGTCAACTGACACGGAACAGAGTTGGTTTGATCAAATTAAATATTTTCAAAGGATAAGTTTCGTAAAAAAGTTATTTGAAAGCCTTAACAACACAAATAATGTATTTTCAAATATAGTATATTGTTTAAAAAGTTTACAAATATGGCACAGTTCAAAATAAACTCAAATAATTTTAGTGTAAAATAAAACGTAATAGGTCACTGTTATGCTATTTTTGAAGCGTAAAAATAAACCGATGAAAAGTTACGTTGTGAGATTTCACTAAGAAAAGATCAATAATACATTGATTAAGCTCAAAAGATGCGTTGAGTAAATTTCTCAAACATTTGCCCACCATTTTAAACCATATAGGGTATACTACTACTAATAAATAAATAAATCAAAACCTTGTTGACAAAGTTTCCAACACATCACTCAAAATCACTTTTTGCCAAGTTTTTTTTTTTTAGTTCAAATAATTTGCAGATGGAGAATACCCAATCACATATCTGTTTCAATTTCATTAGTGGCTTGTGTCGTATGATGTAGCGAGAATAATAATTGGTCAACTGAATTCATGAATGAACAACTATTTATTATTAGTTGCAATACTTTGCTATTTTATAATTCTTTCTCCACTTACTCCTGTAGGTAGGTGAAATATCTGGGTGACATGGCATGTACATTCTGAAATATTTTCGTCTTTTGTTTTCGGTGGTGTCCTAATGTTTGAAGAAGAGACCTACCATTTGCAGTTATATTATAGTATATTGATTATAATAGATTGTTTAGGATGTGAACTATTTTAGTATGAGTTATAATAGTTTGTGTTTGAAGTGCAGGTTGTTTTAGTTCAACTTTAAGTTTTTTTTTTACTATTTTTTGCATAGAAGTAATTGTACCTTAAATATTATATTTTGTCAAACACATTGATTAACCAAACTTATTTCTTACACGTGCATAGCTCAACTGATTAAATTACATCTTTGTAACGAAGAGATAATTTTTTTTTTTTTTTTTGTAAAACACTTACTTTTAAACAATTATTAAAATTAGATGCCAATAATTAATAAATTTAGGGAGTTTCTCCATAAATAAACCAAAATAGGAACCAATATTACATAAATGTTAAGGGCTTTCAATATTTACAAACCTGTCTAATAATAAGGGACTTTTATATAAAATGTAATTTACTATAATAACCTTCCAATATTGAACTCTTAATTACTTTAAAAAATAATACTAAAAATATTGAGAAGGAAAATTTTTCCCATAAAATAATTTCCATGTATGCAATTATTGTCGCGGAAGCTTCTTTTTTTTAAAAAAAAAAAAATATATATATATATATAAACAGATTCATGTACGGAATTGATGGTTTAAAAACAAAAATTGAAAAGCAAATAGCGTGCAGAAACAATAGATATGAAAAATTATGATCTTTTCTGAAAAATAAAAATAAATAAATAAAAGAATCCATGTATGTTGAAAATTTTATTTTGTTATTTTTCTTTACCAAATTAACAAACAATTGATAATTTTGTCTTTTCCCATCCAAAACTAAAATCTGAACAGGAGTAATTCATTTGAAAACTTTTAACTAAAAGAAAAAAAACCATTCTTGTATGCTGCTTCTCAAAACTGCCACATTTAAAATAAATTACACCATAAAAAATTCAAAACTTCTAAATTAATAATAATAAAAAAAATCGTTTTCAAATATAGCAAAATAGCTAAGATATTTACAATTATAGCAAAATGTCATTATCTATCACACTGATACTGATAAATATTAATAGCTAGACATTTATCAGTGTCCCTTGGATAATGATAAATGTTGATAGATAATAGTAGTCTATTAATGTCTACCATATTAGATAGTGAAATTTTGTTATATTTGAAAATATTTTTGATATTTTTTTATTTAAAATAATTGACCTAATAAAAATAATAATAACTAATTATCAGGATGTTTTGGTAAGATAATTAAAAAGAAAAAAGGTTGAAAACCAGGAATAAAAAATAAAGTTGTTTGAGACATTTTTAAAAATATATTTTAAAGTTGAGTCAATGTGATATAATTTGTCGCAAATTTGTAGAGTTTTAATCTTTAAACTTTTAATTGAGGCTAATTAGATCAAATTGCAATTTTCAAATGGGAGATATAAAATTGATAAATAAAATTAGTGGACAATAAAGCATTTTTTCATTATATGGCCACACAAGATCTTTCCATTTTGGATATCAAATCATGATTCAACAAACACAAAACACTGGAAGAAACCTATATGTGTCGACTCTAATTAACCACTAACATCATTTCGTTTCCTCGTGTATCTTGTTCTTCGCAATTTTCCCATTTAGTGCTCACCCAACTTCTTTACAAACACATTAATGGGGGCGTATTTGTTTCAATTTTTTTTTTTTTTAATCTTATTATTAAATATTTGCTCTCATCTCACCAATAACGACTTAATTTTCAATTTCTTTTCAATCATTAGAGTAGTCATGGAGTTTATAAAATTAATCAATTAAAGTAGTCATATAGAGAATTCATATTTACAAACATAACAACAAAATTACACAAAGAAAAAGAATAAAAAATTTTAACTTAGCTTTTACATGCATATATTTGCATAATTCTCTTTATTCTTCTCATATATTAACCATATATGAAATGTCTATAAATATAATTTTGATCACTAATAAGTTTTTTTTTCTTTTTGATACTACACTTTCAAATAATCCTTAATGTTAATTGAGTTTGTTTTGGCATATAATCAAGCGAACACCCACTAATTTCATAAATACATGAATAAAACTAGCTAGTAATCAATAATACTTTTATTATACATGGATCACTTTAGTGTGTGTCGGCAGATGCTTTTGTTTCATGTATATCAACGTTGAAATGTATCCAATAAGGAAAAAAAGTATACATTTATATGTTGAGTGTTGTGATAGAAGTCGTAAAAGAAATTAAGGCATGTGAATTTAATGTCTCTAGTTTCATCTTTAATAGGTAGCTTTGAAGGGGCGTGTGACTGTCTATGAATGGTGAATCAAATCATATCAGAAAGAGAGAAATAAAGTATATCATATTAAAAGAAGAGGAGAAAAAATAAAAATGTAAAGTCATTTTCCCAAAGTTGAGTGGGAGATCCATTTCAGTCACAATCCCCAACTTATTATTCTGGATTAATTAGAATCTGTGCGATGATATCAAGTTGGCAAATATCATTGAGTTCCAAATGATTTTATAGAAATGAAAAATAATAATGAAGAAGTTTCGTTTTCAAAAACAACAATTTAGAGAATCCCTCGAAGCTTTGTGTACAAGTTTGAGAGATAAGGAGTTAATGGGGAGAGAATTTAAAATGTTTGGGTAATAATGATGCATGATACATGTGGTTGGGTTTCTGTTGTTAAAATTTAGGGTTTGCATGCTTCTTCTTTGCTTCGATTCTAACTTTACAGTTCATATTGAAAATGAAACAACACTTTCAAAGCTTTACCATTTCTGAATTGGTGAATTGATTCCCTCGTTCTTTTCTTATAAATAAAATCAATCTTTTCTATTAGTCTACTCATTGACATCAGTGCATGGTAATTTTTTAATTTTTTTTCTTTTTTTTTTTTTTCTTTTAGCTTTTACTTGTTATCCACATCTAAAGTTATAATTTTGTGACGAAATCAATTTCGTATGTTTGAAAATCTATTGCACAAAGTTGAGAATATGTTCAAAATATGACTTTTAAAAAATATTTTTAAGCACCTATTTAGACATTATGAATATGTTAAAAATCTATTGCACAAAGTTGAGAATATGTTCAAAACATGACTTTTAAAAAATATTTTAAGCACCTATTTAGAGATTATGAATATGTTATTTTTTCAACAGGTAAAACTGTTGGAAATATTTTCAAATAAAAAAAACAAAAAAACAAAATACTTTTTCTAGACAATAATAGACTGATTATTGCTATTTTACTATATTTATAAATAAATTAGTTCATTTTATTAAAACCGGTTGGTTTTTATAATTTATTACTTTTTTTATGTCTTCCATAATTACCATACATCTATAACCCATGGATTGATAGATGCGTGGTGTTGAAATATGTCGGATAGATGTTTTTTATTTTTCAAATATTTGTTGGGGTAGGGTTTGAACCATTGCTTTTAGTATTAATAAAAGAAAATGGGGAATTACTAATTTTAAATTGATATAGGAAAAACTGTTGTTACTTTTTACTAATTTTAACATACAGCAATTCTATGGAAATCCATTCAGTCTAACGTAAAATATTACTTGATCGTGAAGTTAATTATTTGGAATGTGGAGCTAAAATATCCCTTTTCATAATACTTTTTAAATTAATTAAGATATGTTTGAAAGTGATTTTAAAATGGTTAAAATCATTTTTTGTTACTCTCAAAATTACTCGAAAAATGCTTTTAATCTTTAAAATTTAATTTTAATAGTACGAAAAATACGATAAAAAGTGTAAAATTAAATATTGAATAGATTTTAAACGTCTTTCGATGTATTTTAAAGTATATTTAAAATATAACGAAAAGTAATTTTAATAATTTTAAAATTACTCTTTAATTCTTAAATATGCACTTTAATTTGTGTTTAAATCGGAAAGAAAGTACAGGAAAGTACTGTTATTTTATTAAGATATTTGAGACATTTTCTAAAACGACAGCAAACAAATATCACTAAAACAGGCACTTTTTGTCAAAAACTTTAGAAATTTAATTTTGAACAATCAAATTTCTAAAGTTTTGATTTTTTTTTTAACGAGCTAAAGTTTTGAATTGGACCTTAGGTATTATTACATAACAAAAAATAATTGGAGCCTTTAAGAGGGGAAAAAAAATTAAAGGCTAAAAGAAATTAGCCCATGATTTGGACTCTGTCTTTTGCATTTTGTCTTATTATTTGACTGAATCGCTCACGCACGGACTTCAATTTCAATCTAATTGGTAAGAGAAAGAGAGGGGCCTCAAGAATCAGACACAGAGGGGAAAAAAATGGTCTTTAAAGCTGAAAATTATACTATATATCTATGTTTAATTAAAATTTTACGAAATTATGAATTTATATCGTTAAACTTTACGTCTTATATATCAAACTAAACCATAAATTAATAATTCTATTAATTTAAACTTCTAATTTTTATTAGTGTATTAATTTACACCTTTTATTACGTTCTATTCCGTAAAATCTTATGTGAAACTTATAATTACATAAATTAAATACTTAAATTTTCATAAATTAATCAATTTAAACTCTTAGTCAAAATTTTCTTTTAGAATTGTCTATGCATTTACTCGATAATTGTCCATATGTAAAACCGATGTTTCAAAAAGTCTACACGCGTTTGAGGATTAGTGCATGGATAATTTCTAAAGGTAATTGTAATAAATTGTCTAAATTAATTGACTTATGAAAATTTAAAAATTTAATTGACTCAAATTATAAGTTTCATATGATTTTGGTAGAACGAAATCTAGAGGAAAGTGTGTAAATTGATACACTTATGAAAGTTTGGGGTTTAAATTGATATAATTATTAATTCCGGAATTTTAATTAATACAACTTTGTTTAGGGGTACAAGATTGATATTTGTCTTATTTTTTTTATAAAAAAAAAAAAAAACAAGACATGATTACAACAATTGTCACATCCAACTGATATAATTACTTTCAGAGTTTTAATTGATATAACTTCTAAAGTTTAGTTGATATTTGTCGTAATTTTAAAAAACAAACATACAAGACATGATTACAATAATTATAACATTCAACCTTAATAAATACGTAAATTATTTACTAAGGCTACTTTTAGGTCTTTTTAAAAGTAGGAATTTTACTATAGTCAAGCTTGTCGATAATTAACATTCATTCTCCTAATTGACATTAAAAGTGTGATATCTTGTTTTTGTAATTTTTGCACTTAAAAAAAAATATAATTTCAACTAATGCAAACCCACACTTGTTTGAAATCTTTTTTTTTTTAAAAGAAAAAAATTTTAAAAAAAAATTTATAGTTTTCTTTTTACCTCGGCTCTCTTACTCCAATAAAACATGGATCATATTATATAAGCAACAAATTATGTTTAGTCATACCAAGCGTTTTGGGTGAAAATAAAAGTAAAATTTATGAACGCTTATGTCCAAAGGAACAACATAATCATTCTATCATGTAAAGATACATATGTGGAGGCTCTACATTTATTTATAAGAGGTATATATTAGAGAGTCATGGTCTATACCCCATCTATGCCAAACCTTGTGGATGAGTCTTTGCTAGCTAGATCTTGATTTGATGGGAGAAAGTAAGGATCTAGGAAAGGAGAGGATTCAAGTAATATATATATATATATATATATATATATATATATATATATATATATAAAGTGAGAACAATTATCTTAATGGTAGAAAAGATTTTTGGAAAAAGAAATTATTAGATGATATGATATTACATTTGCCTTCATCCATCAATTTAAATTTTTGGGTCACTTAGTGATTTAAGATAGTATTAGAAGATGTGGTCTAGGAAGATCTTGTGTTCAAACCCTTGCAACAACCATCCGTTTAAACTTTTAGGTGATTTAGTGATTTAAGAAAAATAAAAGCAAATCCTTGAGAACTTATTCTCAAAGTGGACATTATTATATATTATTATAGCTAGAGATGTGTGAAGCGTTTATCTTATCCTTAACAATAAAAACATACAAAAATTTTCTTTTCCCCAACTTTTCCTCTAAAATGGAAAGAACATAATAAATGTGTCAGATTTTAAACAAGTGTCTTTCTTACTTTACAAGGCTCTTCAAATTTAAAGTGAAAGGGCGGCCAAGGACAGTATTACGTCATCCGACCAAATTTGGATGTTGCAGTATTTTCTGTTATATCATTTCTTTCTTGATACAAAAAGTTTGGGGGGATTGTATGTTTTTTTTTTAATTATAAAGAAAAAAGATAAAAAGCTTACAAGGTTTTTAAGTGCACGTGATAAATAAAACTAATAATATTCATACAACTTGAAAAGTCACCTTAATATAGACGTCATTGAAAAGTTACCCCAGTATAGATCTTTTAAATTCATTTTTCAATAATTTATTCATCACTCTAAGTTTTTTTTTTTTTTTTTTTTTTTTTTTTTATTTTAAATTTCTAAAATAAAAGGCATGCTTTATTTTCTTTTAGCTACCTTTAAGATTCATTTTTCAATAATTCATTCATTACATATCATCAGTATCATTGGAAAGTCGCCCTAATATAGATCTCTTATATTGAAATGCCTTGAATATGATATATGGAACTTCAACCGACCAAGTACAAGAGTCTTGCTATATACAATGTCTAACCCTAGAGGCACCTCTAGCTCTGGATTAAATTATTGTCTCTAACAATAAATGTTCTCTCTCTACCCGTAAACGTAATTAAGACACTGATAGTGAACCACGTAAATCTGTGCATTGTTGATTCTCTATTGCTTTTAGTGTTTCTGTTCATCTTTGTTTATCGATTTCTTAACATTTTATTTAATAATTATAGATCCCCTAAACATGTAGTTCATCTCTCAAAAGATTTATTCTAATTTACTATTTTCTCAATCTTCTTTGGATTATTTCAATCAAAGTCGTGTAAGTATCCTCAAAACATATGTAAATAAGATCTCTAAAACATATACTCACCATTTCCATTAAATCGATAATAAAGAGAAATTATACATAATAACGATAGTAAAAAAGATATGAAGAGACAATGGAGTAAGAAAAAGAAAAGACCCGTTAATGGTTGTTCTTTTTAATAATCTAAAAGGCAGACAGATATATTTTGTGTAAATTAAAAGTGACTTTATTTTTATTTATTTTAATTTTCTTTTGAGATGATAGGATATGTCGTGGAATATGGAGTGGATTGTTGAAGTAATACAAGCACGAGGTCAATTGTGTTATTGGCTTCAATTGCTCTCTGCCATTCAACCCATTGGGGATTCGTGTCTAAAGTCTAAGGGGCCACTACCCTTCATCCAATGCTTCTTTATATCGATGAACTTTTAGACTAAGACATTAATGATAGTAGCACACTTTCACGTGCCACATGGACTCCCTTTCTTTTCTTTCCTTTTAGTCTTTACAATTATGAACAAAATTAAATTTGGTCTACATGATTTAATAGTTATAATTTCAATTGCATAATTAAACTCTCATAAATAGCAAGACTATATTTAATTATGAAGATTTTATTGAATATAAATACTTCTCGTGAAGTTTTAATAAACCATAATAAAAACGAAATACTTAAATTTAAAATTATAGAGATTAAATTTTAATTTTTTTAATAGAAATTAAATTTATTATTTAAATTTTCTTTCTCTCTTTTTTAAAGGATTAAAATTGAGGAAAAACTACTTTTCTTTTTTTTTTTTTCTCAAAATTTTAAATTGAGTTAATAATAGCAAGTTATCCGTTTGAGTTTTTAGAAAATATTTGATAAGTTTTAAAAATTGGAAGTGTACGATTAGACTTTAAGAGCTTCATCTAATTCAATAAATTTAAAATGTAAGTCTATTGAATTAATGATGCATGTCTTAATCTTTTTGCTTTTAGTTTTCTATTTTATAAATGTATGTTTGTTTTCTCTAAGTTATTTATCATGGTTTTCACTTTTCTTGAAGAAAGAAACATGTGAATTTTTAGTCAAAACTTTAAAAACGGAAATGAGTTTTCAAAAACTACTTTTTTTTTAGTTATTAAAATTTAGTTTGGTTTTTGAAAACATAGATAGAAAGTAGGCAACATAATAGGTAAAACTTTAGAGGGTGAGTGTAGAATTTAAAAGTTTAATTTTTCAGAAGTCAAAAATCAAAATTAAAATGGTTACCAAGAGACCTTCTACTATTTAATTATTTGGATTAGGGGGATTTTGGAGAATTTTCATAAGCAAGAAGGCTATTTGATAATGGGCTTATTCAATGGGCCATTTGCGAAAAAGAACCCAATTCAAGGACTTCCTAGCCCATATTCACGGTCCCCTTCGTTTTCTCCGGCAAAGTATTGGGGCTCCTCGTGACCATTGGTCATGAAGGCGGCCATTCAGTATCCTGGGCCTTATAACTCAGGCCCATGACTTTTATAACTCCTGACTCTTAGATTTTGTTATGTTTAAATGCTTTTTTTTTTTTTTTTTTTTTTTTTTAAAGGATTAAAATTGAGGAAAAATTTTTTTTTTTTTTTTTTTAAAGGATTAAAATTGAGGAAAAATTTTTTTTTTTTTTTTTTTAAAGGATTAAAATTGAGGAAAAATTTTTTTTTTTTTTTTTTTAAAGGATTAAAATTGAGGAAAAATTTTTTTTTTTTTTTTTTTAAAGGATTAAAATTGAGGAAAAATTTTTTTTTTTTTTTTTTTTTTTTTTTTGAACTTTTGTTTAATTTGATTCATGCATTTTCAAAATGTTAATTTTGGCATTTATACACCATTTCTGTTCATATTTGCAAAATTTTAACATCAATTTTATACATATAATGGGAACTATTAAATATGGCAACATTTTAAAGTGAAATTGTAATGCTAAAATTTTAATTGAAAAAATAGAATAAAAATGAAAACATAGATATTTTAATGATTAATTTGTAGAAGTATAATAACCATAATAGATATTTTTAAAATACAGAAGACTGAATGAACCAAACCGAATTATATTCAACAAATTTATATTTACAACCATTCTCTTATTAGGTATTGGCCCTGCCAATTTTGCAAAATCTATATATTTATATCCACAGACATTAGCAAGTTCTGCATTTTCACCCCTCTTTTTTCATTTTTACGAGGGTTTAATTTTAGGGCTATTTACTCTTATTTATTTATTTATTATTTTCTCAGTATGAAAGAGAGAGGTAGAAGAATTCAAACCGTAAACCTTTTAGTCTCAAACTCACATGTATGTCACTTGATCTATGCTCACATTAACGTTATGCACTTGTCGATTACCTAGTTAAGATTGAAATGTACATAAGAATCCAAAAAGGCATAGATCAATAGTATTCTTTAAAGAAAAAAAATTATTTAATAAGATTGCCACAATGTGGTTGCCGTCTATTAGATGTAAATTCTACTTCTGTTAATTAAAAAAAAATCTAAAGCTTGTACGTTTTCTTAATAATTATTAATATAAATATGAGGTATATTTACCGTTTCTATTAGCGTAGATGTAGTAACGTAAAATGGTCGGTTACACGAGTTAAATAAGTTTTGGTGGCTCTTGAACCAATACGACGAAGGCTGCCATTTTCTTTGACCATATAATATATATATATATATATATATATATATATATATATATATTGCAGCATCGGTTTTAAGTTAAAAACTGGAATAATGGTTGGAGGAATGGACAAGGAGGACAGAGTACAATGAACAAAGGCGATGATATTGGGAAGAAGCAAATTGGAAATTGGGAATTGGAGTGTGTGGGTGTCGTATATATGCGTTGCCTAATTTGCCTCATCGAACTGTATGCCAACCCATAGCCATGCCCACCCTTTCTTCCAACAACCTCGCGTGGCTACATTCACCATCTCTACATTTTTATCAATATTTTTAAATTGGTATGTATTTGATATCGATTTGATGGTTGAATTGATATTTTATTTACATCCTTAAAAAAATCAAAGAAAACGAAACAAAATGTCACCGATGTTATTTATTACATAATATGATATTGAATTTACTTTCAACCTTCAACCATTGACTTATATTTTTGTGTAAATCGATGATTTAACATAGTATCAAAGAAGATGGTTCGAAAGGTCATTTGTTCAAACTCCTATATTTGTTATGTGACATAAGAGATCTTGTGTTCAACTCTTGCAATGTTATTTCCTCCCCACTTAATGTTGAGTCATCTTCACATCCAAGTCCACGAGTGAGAGAAGAGTGTTAGATGATATGATATTTAATTTGAATATAGTTGCAGAAATGAGTTTAGTTCAGTTGTATTGGAATATGATCAGTCTCTTAGAGGTATCAGAAGTTCATTTCCTACCATGCACTTATTGTACCCTAAAATATATATATAGTAAAATTTCTTTTTACCAAACTGAGTTACTAATTTTTAGAAAGAGTTTAATTAAGTTATTTTGTTTACCCGTTATCATGTTTGACTTTTATATTCATTTTTTGATACACTTTTAACATATTAAATGTGAATGTAATCTAAATAACAAATATTTTTTCTCACTAATAAAAAGTAAAATATTTTTTTTTATTAATTTAAATATTTTTTTTCAAAAATTATTCATTGACATTATATTATTGATATTTATGTTAGCATTTTAGTAAAATTGAGATATTGACACTCATCTGAGAGAAAAATGACTATTTTGAGAAGAAATTTTATAAGGTAATGAAAATATGGGTTTTATTTATTCATTTATTATTATTTTACAAATTGACCTTGATTTAGTGACCGTAATATCATTTTCATTAAAATTAAAAAATAAAGAAGTATAATCTTCTATTATTGTCAAAATGCAGTAAGAGCGTACTAATTACCTATAAGAGCGTACTAATTGCTAATTACCTATATAGCCTTTTCGTAATTTTAGTGAATGTAAAATTAAGATAATTCGTACGTCAGTGTTCTCACACGTTAGTGTCTTTCTTCCCTCGCTCTTTTGTATTCGTGCTTGTACTTGCACTCTCCTCCCACTCGCGACTCTAAACCCTTGTTTCCAAGAACTGGATGTTGACCCACTTTAACAATTCAAAGAATGAAGCAAACGGTAGTAACCACTCGAAATCTAAATCTAGGTCAGTCACGGACACCAAATAATGAAAGTGATTTCTGAGAGAAAGGGTGAGGAATAGAAAGATGGAGAGATAGGGTTTTGTAAGTATGCGTTTAAAGGGAGAGACAATGCATGTGAAAGTGAATGAAATAAGTTTGAACACTTGTAAATCATGCATGCGCCGAACCATCTTCATCCCCTCGATTTATGCCCCTATTTTCAAATACCATTGTCACCTTCTTTCACTTCCTTTACTAAAAACCAGATTCTCTTTCAAATCTTTATTTCACACTAACCGACTTCAGACTACCTTTTCATAATGGTGTAATATCGTTTAATTTACATATCAACTTTTATAATATTTTTCTTTTATTAAAGAGCCCAACACGAAGACTTTTTAAATGGTCATCTAATTTAGTATTATCTTGGTCCAAATATGTTTAACTACATAGTTTTGATGAAATTAGGTAAATTAGTAATGATATGATTGCATCCATCAATTTTTATAGTTTCACTTTTCTTTAATTTTAACCTAAAAATGTCACCTTTTCACTCTTATATCAGAAGACTTTTTATTTTCTTAACTAATAAGTATCTCACTTTCATGCCAATTTTCTTAATTTTATAATTTTTTTTTTTATGATATAATATTAAATTCATTAAATTTTTAGGTCAATTATAGTAACAAAGCATGTGGTCTATGAGATTCTATGTTCAAACTATTGTAATGTTATTTCCTACCAAATTAATATTGACTTCGACTTGTTGGATTTGTTAGGTTTTATGCATATTTTAAACCCACTAGTAAAGTAGAGTGTGTTCAATTATATAACATTAAAATTACTCTCATTCATCAACTTAAATTTTTGAGTCAATTAATGATTTAACATGGTGTTAAAGTAGGTGGTCCAAACGATCATAAGATCAAACTCCTATAATATTATTTTCTCTCCTATTAATATTGATTCGTGATTCCATCTCCATCTTCTTCTATACCTTCACTTTAGTTATAACTAAAAACGAGTTTAGACCCATAATTCATCACTCAACACACACACGCTAGATTATGTGGATTCGAAAATAAACTTAAATGCATATAAGGGTAATAGGTAACTATGACAAACTTGATGATAAATTCATATTCTAAAATAAGGGGATTCTAAGCCGAACAGAACGTCTCGATTGTAGGACAATTATGTTTGATTTAAATAAAACAATAATATTAATTATTGAAGAACAAATACGATGTGTAGGTGAAGGAGTTAGTAATGAATCACATCACCGACGAAATAAAGAATTAATGAAAGAAAGTTTGGTTACACACCGTCCGACACGACAAAAGGATAAGGCGACAAAGGCAAGATAAAATTTTATGTCAATGACCGACTTTAATTCGCATGTAACCGAAAACATGCAATAATTAATTTGTTTAATTAAAAAAAAAAAAAAAAAAACACAAAGAATCAGAATAAGGTTGAAAACTTGAAAGCGACGCATAATTAATGGTTTTGAGAATGAGTGCATGAAAAGGAGAGGGAGGTTCTGTCTAACCCTCAAGTTATTGTGCATGTCAATGGCAGTTACAAAGGATTCCTTCTCCCACGTGCCCTTCCTATACTCACCATTCTATCCATTTTCAGGCTCTGCTGATCTGGAAAATGACACTAATGTTAAAACATGAGAAATTATTTCAGTCACAATTTTACACTATTACCTACATAAACCATGGAGAAATTATACAAATATCTCTATTCGAACCTATATATCCAATTATTATGAGTAGCTAAGCTGAGTTTAGCTTAACAATTATTGTTCTTTCGTGAAGCCTCCGTTTTTGTTATATTAATAAAAATGGTTATTAGTAGACTTGTGTATACCTTTTATTCAGTATTCTACTGACCATTGTTTAATTTTTTTTAGAACTATGTGGGAACTATCAAATCAACATCAAACAATAAATAGATTAAAGTACAAACGTAAATTGTTAGGCTTTGATATAAAAACAAAATTTTGAAAATTAGTGATAAAAGGAATTTATGTTTAATTAATTGTTTATCAATATATTTAATATATCTAAGAATTTGTTCAATCTTTGTTTAATGAGTTGACAAATTTTGAATTAAACAGCACCTAAAAAGCAGTCAACTTGTAGCAGTTATATAGAATGCACTTCCGAGAATTCAAATTTCAATTATTATGTTTTTTATACTAACATATATGCAGATTCGAATATTTGAATATTCAATTTCAGAAGATAAACATATTTCAGTAGATAAACATATATCATTAACAGATCTGTTCATGTAGATTATTTAAATGCTTTGTGGATTGCTGATTAAGTTGATGATTGGATTATTGATTTTTAATTTTTATTTAAAAAAATATTTTCTAAAAAAAAATCCATATTTTTAGACCTAAATGAGATTCTACGGCAAAATGAACCGTTTCGTTTAAACCAACCCCATGCAAAAAAATAAAAATAAAAATCGATCAATGAACCTTCATCCAACGTCGAAATTCCGTCAGTGATAATCGATTGATTTTGACCGATTGCTCTACGTTCTATACTCTATATTATATGCTCTATGCTAAGTGGTGGACCTAAAATAAATATTATTCATTCGATCAATGTGTTTTGTGGCTTTTTTCCTAAAGTGTTGATCAAAACTTTACAAAAAAAATTGACAGAGCTCCCTTCCTGTTAAATTTGAACTTATCGAGAAGGAATTGGCTTCACTTCATAGATCGAATGAATAATATATTTTTTTGCATGGGGTTGGTTTCAACGAGAGAATTCATTATGCCGTAGAATCTCAATTAGGTTTAGAAGTATGAGATTTTGTAGAAAGTATTTTTTAAATAAAAATTAAAAATCAATAATTCAATCGTCAACTTAGTTAGCAAGCCATGCTAACATTTAAATAATCTATATAGACAAATCTGTTCATTTAAACAGTTTTGTTAATGAATAAGACCTTTCAAACCTATTATTAAAAAAACTAGGGACTAAAATGACTAATACGAAACTCATAAAAACTAAACACACCTATTTTCAAAAAATTTGAAACTAAAAAGATATTTTTTTTCAAAAATAAATATATATTGCAAAAACTTGAATGATCATTGGTAAATCACTAGTTACCCAACAAATTTAAGTGGGGTGAAAACGAATTTAATATTATATCAACCAAACAATACGATGGCGACAAAGTTTTGCATATTAGGTTGGCGGGTTGCTACGATTTGTTTCTATAAATAGGTGGGTATGCGATACAATGGCTTTCAGTAATCCTTCCATCTCTCTTCCCTGTTTACTTTGTTCTCCTTCTTCATCTGACTTCCGGCGACGCCAAGTGATTCAAGTTCTAAAAAAATGTCGGAGAAGAAAGCTTCCGATGGGTCATCTTTTTCCTTCACTACTGATCTCTTTGGGACCAGAGACACTTCTTCACTCTCTTCGAATCACATTTTTGGCCCTGTATTCTCATCTTCTTTCAAGGTATTATTCTTATTGCTGTGATCACTTTAATTTCTAATTTCTATATATGTATATGTACTTTTGAGCATTGCCTTTAACTTAGATTTGGGGATTTCCCTGATTCTTTTGTTTTCTGTCTTGGGGAAGGCCTCCCAGCACTCCGAAGTCGGTGGCAAATCACAAGCTTTTTCATGCTCCCCCAAAACTGGTTACTTACATTACTCTTTTTCTCTTCAATCACAAATGTTCTCTGACTAATTTTGTAAATGCATCTCAGATCTGCACCTAAATTAGCCAAATTTTGAGGAAGTTATTGCTCACCCTGTTTGTTTGTTCAGAAGGCAATTCCAAATGTAAGGAAGGCAGGAGTCAGAGCACATCAAGCAGAGAAATGGGTTCGTTTTATCAGGAACAGAGAACAGACCCATGTCATCTAAGTTCTTCAATTTATTATGGTGGTCAGGATGTCTGTACCCAAAATCCTGGAACTGGATTCAACTCCTCTGTGAGTTTTGCATTATTTTCTGCATAAATCATCGATTGTTTGTTCGGAACAATAGCCTTCTAAGTTCTAATGTATATTGGGATTTTGTCAGTTAAAGAGAGATGGGGTAGAAGATGATTCCGGTGGTGCTTCCAGAGGAAATTGGTGGCAAGGTATATGCCGATGAGTTGTTTGATTAAATGTTGAACCAAAATATTTTCAAATTTAGAAAATATTTACTCTTTTTTTTTCATGGAACTTGGAAACCGACTTACGCTTCTTTATCTTCTTTCTATCATTTTCTAAAAATGCAGGGTCTCTGTACTACTGAGAATCTCACCTCGCCATCAGGGTTTTCCTTCCAAGACAATCCCTTCAAAACAAATTTTACAAATCCTTTGGTTAACTGCCATAAATGTTAAGCTCAAATAGCAAGTTAATTAGCTATTTGATCCTTTTATTTAGAGTACTTATTCCCAGCTTCGTATGCTTTTTTCAGGAGCATGATACATACTATTACTATAAATATAGTATATGGAGAGCAATGATGTAGGATCATTTTACCTGCCAAGATGAGAATAACTCATAGTTGTTGACATGTAATTATAAGTTAGAGGGCCGAATCTTCACACCTCACATTTCTTGGACTTAACGAAAGAATATTGCATTATGCTGCTAATACGAAGGCATGTTATTGCTTATTATTACATCATCCAACAAATAACTAGTGATGGTTATCAAGTAATGTATGAAGTATGTATTATATAATATATATTGGTAAGAAATGGATATGAAGACAAGGGAATCTGGAACTGTTTGCGCAAAGGATATAGCCTTATCCTTATCTTCATCTACTGCTCATCTTTTCTTATACTTTAATAACCTTATCCAACAAATAATTCTTATATGTTTCTTCTATTGGTGAAAATGTGTTTGGCTTTATGATGCTTGTTCACGCAATCCGATTTCAACTTTAAAATATGAGGTAATTTGCCAAACTTGAGCATATGCGTTCTATTAAAGTGGAAGGGGTTGCGTTTTGAAATTCTACCTCCAATTAAAAATAATGCAACGCGTTAAAAGCCAGAAGACCTTTATGTGAACTGGTCTCGGTTGTGTTATACGTCAAAAGTTCTTTTAAAAGAAAAATAAGAAAGAAGATCAAAATAGTTCATGGAGGAAAGATTTATCATTATATTTAGATTGGTAACTTCTTATTTTTTTGGATTTTTCAACAGTATAAGGGAAATAAAAAGGAAATGAAATGTCGATTCACTTATCCCACATATATCAATTGATATTATTATTGGTCAACTAGTTACAGGACATATGCATTTAGTTAAAACTAGTTCAAATTAGTTAAAGACAATAAATATCTTTAGGACTTCTAAATAAATATACTTTGCATGTTCATAAGGTATTATCAAAATGTAAACTCCAAATAGTTTTTTCCAGTTATATTTATATGTATTTTCAAATAAATATGAGGAAAAAACTATATCTTCTTGGAAAAGAAAAAAAAAAAAGAAAAGAAAAAAAGAAAAATTGTTTATATCAGAACCTTAGTTCCGTTGAAAAGAAATTGAACATTTGTATAATTTAATTAATTATATCTCATAATTGAGGTTGGAGAAAAAGTTGTTATTACATGAGGGAAAAACTAATAATAAACTATCTACTAGTACTAGCCATTACTTTTAGAGAAAAAACCTTAAATGGTATTTGGAGTTATATTTACGTGCTTTTAAGTTAATAGTAAATAGTTTATCTTCTTCAAAAATATATATATAATACGAAATTATTTGTACCTTCCAACGCGGTAGAAAAATGACCGGTAAGACACTATTTGGGGAACCATAATAGGATAGACTTGTAATGTAATGTAATCCAAAATGAATGTTTGGATTGAGCGTTTGGGCTCGAATTTGTAATATAAAAGTCATTCCGTTCTGACAGTTTTCATCCCAATCCTATTTCCTACCGTTCCATAGTTTGCGATCTCATTTCCGTTTATTCCTTGAATGTTCATGCATTTCAATAATGTTTTGATTCCCAATAATCCTATTATATTCCAGCTCCCTAAATAGCTCCTAAAAATCGTCGAGATAGACCCAAATTTCGGTGAGAGGTGGGACTAGAACAATAATGAGAAGAAAAAAAAGGAAGATTTAAAATTTTGGGGAAGGAGTTAGAGTTTCAATTCAATCTTTCCCTAGCCCTATAGATGGCATTGCGAAAGATTGACGACGTTGTATTAATTGGCGTTTGGATACTCATTCGTTATATTATTTCATTAGTTCTTATTCTAACACCTCAATGGAAGCGTCAGGACGGGCACGTTATCCAACTGCCAACCTAAAATAGCGCTAGGATAGTCTCTATATATTGAAGGCCTTTGTGTTGTTGGTGTATATGCACTATGTCATGTCAACCTACTTTGAGTTGGCTAAAATAGTGTCGGCGAAAACCTGCTTTCTTGTAGTGTATACTTTTTTTTACTATCTCCTACAAAAAGTAAAGACAATTGATTTTTGTTATCTATTGAAGCTGTTGAGCTCTCGAAGAAAATAAAGTTTGAGAGGAAAGAATAACACAGAAATTTGTATTTACTTATGTGAAGGAACGTAAGTAAGAGGAGAGTATTTATATTTGTCAAAGAATATGTGCGTATGATTTTTTTAATTTCAATTTACTAATCTTTTATTCATAATTAGAAAAAAGTGGGGGTATAAATAAAAGTAATAAATGACAAGACAAAATAGGAATCAATGAACAATATACTGGCAAAAAAGAATGTGAAATTAAATAATGCAAAAAAAAAAATACATGTAAGAAATGTACAGTATACGAAGAGATATGTGAATGTAAAGACAAAATATGTATTATAAAGGAATGTTTATGGGGTAAAAAGGAAAATTAAAAATGAAATAAAATGAACGAGTATTTTATGTCATCCACGTAATTGGGCTTGGGCCATGGTAAATTTTAAAATATTTTCAACGTTGACCACTTGCCGGGGATCGAACCCGTCTCCCTCACACGTTTCATCAAAGTACGGGATACACATAAATTCAAACGGAAATTACAAAACGCCGTTGCCGGGGATCGAACCCGGGTCACCCGCGTGACAGGCGGGAATACTTACCACTATACTACAACGACTTGAATGTACACTTCTCATAAGATTATGAATATGATTTATAAGTCTCTCAACCAATGTGGACAGGACAAACCAAATATACAGCAGGGAAAGTATGCTCCCTATTGACCTTTGTATAAAATTAGAGATTGTGTTACATATTTGTACTCTTTAAGTCTACAGAGAACCTTGTGATGGTCAGTTCATCATCAATTCAGATTTCTCAGAATCATCAAGACAACATTGGGGAGTTTTGGGAATAGGCGATCTGGTTCCAACAAGATCCACAGTCGAAAAACTGGGTTTTATGAGTTTTGTGGTGTAAGGGGAACTAGAAAATGGCACCGAGATTTGTATTCGATTACTGCTATTATGCGCAACAATTCCCAGTTGGGAAATCCCTGGAATTTGATCTGAATGCTTCGTCAAATCATTCACATAAAGCAAGTCCTCAATACGAGCCACAATGTTATACGCCAAGCTCTCCAGCACTCTCGAATAGCTCTCTAAAATAGCCTTCCCAACATCCTAAAACAAGATAAACCGAATTCAATTGGGAAAATTGTCAGAATGTTAACAGAGAAACACGCATCAACTCATACACACCTTGTTGTATTGGATTTTGCTCATGTCTAGGCTTGTTTGAGGGAGATTAGGAAACTGTTGCTTAAGGCAAAGTAGTACTAATTCTGCTCTTTCCGCTAATACTTCGCTCTTGTCTGCATCGGTCACCAATTCTTTAAGCATTTCCCAAGACGACTTTGAATTATTGGAGGCTATTCCTTTGCGCCAAGCATACATAGCGGTTTCAACTCGGTTGGCTATCTCTATGGCTTGGTGTTCGGATGATATGTCAAGACATTCCAATAACCAAGCAGGGGAAAATTCATCTGAAGAAATGTACTTGTAAATCGCTTCTCCCAAGCTAGCTCTTCCGTTCTGAAACAAATTATTGATGTTGATGTTACATTAAATGATTTAATATATTTGAATCATACAATTGGCTTACTTTTGGGAGAGACTCAAAATATGAAATGGGGACATCCATGTCAGCCAAAGTAAGAGAGTTGATAGCCATGGCAGCTTTAAGAATTTGGTTAGTGCAGTCTCGCTTGTGGTGTAGCTGCCTTGTTGAAGCTTCAGAGAGGCCTCCATTGGGGACTCTGGGGATGGGGAGCCACCATTTTTCGTCTTGGCGCTCGAGAACTTTATGGAAAGAGGAAGAGGAATCGGCCTGATCGGCGGCAAGAATCCCTTGATCAATGTACCAGAACTCTGAATCAACAAAGCTGTCTAATATATCCTGCAGTGCAAATTACCAAAATTTTAGTAAGAAGAATGAAGCTTGAGAAAGTGGGTATTTAGTTAAAATTGAACTTACGAGGAGCATGTGGTCTAATTTACGAAGAGCCGGGAGATTGACGTAAAGATCTGAACGGGGGCGGCAAGTCATGATCTAATGAATGATGAGCCAAAGAAAGAAGAAAAACGAAAGAATTATAGTGTAGGGCGAGAGGAAAACAGAGTTTGGTAATTGAATTGAATTGAATAGAAATTAGAATTGAACCTCAAGCTTGGTTCCATCAGGGAATGTCTGCCAAATGGGAATCAACTCGACAATGTGATTGCTAACACAAAGCAACAATTCCATCTCTCTTCCCCACATTGCTTTCCTCTCTGCCTCTAAAGGTTCTAATCTCCATAATTGTCCAAATACACTGCCTTCATGTTCAATAACCCAACCATTGTTATTTTGCATCATAGTTTTTCGTCTTTTCTTTTCTTTTTTTCTTTTTTTTTTTTTTAATTGTAATCTAACCATATGGTGTTATCTACTACAATCTCTTTTTCGGTAAAAAATTTATCATTTTAATAAACTATATGACACGGTATTATATTTAGGATGAGAGATCCGAAGATTCGAGCTTCTTTGTTGAATGTATAGGTTTTAATCCATTGACATTTTGTTTTTATTGGCATATTCGATCGAAATCAGATCATAGAGAAATGATAAGTTTTCAAATCTTCACACCTCCTCATCTGTTGATTCACCCAAAAAGCTTGACCTCCTAAACCAATTTACTTTGATACCATGTTAAATCAACAATTGACTCAAAACTTAAGTTGATTGGTGAAAAAATTTAATATTATATCATCTAATATCATATTGTACTCAATATATATAGGAAAAGGAATTTTTTGTCACTGAGTTTTGAGTATAGTTTATATTTGGTCCCAATCTTTCAAAACATTACATTTTTACCCTAAAGTGTCATCTAGTCCCTAAGTTTCAAAATGTTATGTTTTGACTCTTGAGTTGACTTTAATTTGCATTTGGTCTTTAGATCTTTAGATTTTACACTTCTACTCTTGAGTTGAGTTTAATCTTGTAGAGTAGTTAACACTTGTTTTTTAGTGTATAGTGATAATTTTTAATTAATTAATTTCAAATATTAGGATGATTTATATATTTAGTTATAATTAATTTGATGTTGTAAATTAATCAATAGAAAATTAATGGAGTTCCAAAAAAAAAAAAAAATACAAAAGTCATTAAATTTTATACCTGAATCAATTCAGGTTAGAATTAGTGAATTTTGTAAGGGATTTTTACTGTTGACATCTTTCTAAAAGTAGTGTGTGAGTCTAGTAGAAATTGAAAATATGGTTTTAAAAAATTACCACACATGCTAAAGTTTAGAATGGAATGCCCTGAAATTAAAATTTTAAGATGAAAATAAGTTGACTAGGTTACTTTTTTAATAAAAATAGATTTTTTTGCTTTCTTAAATATATATTTGTTCTTTTTGCATGGAAAGATTTAATGGTGTTGACATACCACAGAGATTGGTAATAGCATTGGATATGGCCAAAGCAGTACACACTCCATTTCCACACCCTGACATATCTTCACCCAGCAGCAGCTTTGCAAATCTCTCTTTTATCATCTCTGTTTCTGAAACCCCAAACACAGAATCATCAAACTTCTTCAGCACATTCATTATTGTGTTATTAACACAGGAAAATACCTGAATTTGTTGATACTTCTCTCTCCACTCCCTCTTCACCTTTACCTTCACCCGCCGTTTTGTGAAGAGGCCATCCCATTGAAGCTGCTGATGAAGAAGACGACTCTTCATCGCGCAGCCTCTGTTCCTCTACCTCCCCTGTTTCTTCAGATGTGAACAAATCAGAACTCGAATTTGAACCAGCCTTTTCATCAAACACCTTCTGGGCATTCCCAAACACATCGCATTTCTCTTCTTTTCCTTCAATTTCCATAGCAACCACTTCCAGAAACGCAGAGTTATTCACCACCATTCCCTTGTATTCCAACCCTCTGCAGCAAAACCCAGATGAGAATCGAGCCCTCTGGCACAGTTTTCGAGCGGACTTGAAAACCCAGTAGCCCAAATTGGAAAAGGGGTTGAAGCAATCGGAGCCGCTGCGGCTAAGTAGTGGAAGACAGAGCTTAAGGGAATGATTTGTAAGTGGAATTGGTTCTGTGTCTTGTTGGTGGGTGAAAGTTAAGTCCATTAGGGTTTTAACCAACCCAGAATTTTTGGGAAGGTTAGAAGAAGCAGCATGGTAAGTTTATAGTTTATATGCGTGTAAAGGAGGAAGAAATGATTATTGATACTTGCTTCAACACATGAAGAGCCTATTTCTCCATTAATGTTTTGAAAAATGTTGCTTTCTGGTCCCCAGCGGATATTTGAAAATGGGAATTTGGATTGATAGTAATATTTTGTTATTTTTACATTTAAGTAATTACGGTTGCTTTACTTTGGAGTTTAAATGAGTTAAGAAAGGCGATTAGATGAAGTCTTGCAATTCATTTTATGTTTTTTTTTTTAGGAAGTAATGTAGTCTTGCAAGGGACGGATCTACGAATATGATACAAATTAGTATGTTTTTCATCATTGGGAATTAGGACGGTTTGGTTGAAGACTATAACTGCAAGCAAATGTTCCATCCTAAATGCCTCCCATTGGTTGTGGTGGTGGTTTGGTGACTGATTTTGAGGGTCGCTTCATACAAAAGGAAAATTGAAGTAATTATTAAATAAATAAGTAAAATCATATAGAAAGACACTAACCACACACAAGGTCCTCGTTCAAAACAAATGATAACCAACCACGATAACCAATCTACCAAAAGACGACATGACCTTCTTTCTTAGAGGAAGGAACGTGGGTATCAACAAAATCTACAACGTGCTATAGGGTAAGAAACAAAAGAAACCATTTTTTTTATAACTTTTAATTTTATGCTTTTTATTTTTTTGGAAAAATGTATTTATCTTTGCACCATTCTTTTATATTGATTTTCATCATATATAACATAAATGTTATAGAGTTTTGACAAAATATTAGAAGAGTTGTAAACCCATACTATGAAAGTTTAACAAAGTGATGGGCTTGAAATCGAAAATATACCTTAAAAAATTAGGAAACAGTAAGTGCAAATAGTGTTTATAAGCTTGATTTTTTAAAAAAAAAAAAAAAAAAAAAAAAAAAAAAAAA
>QLSR01000645.1:2367821-2385535 GCA_031780015.1 Citrullus colocynthis
ATTTTTTAAAAAAAAAAAAAAAAAAAAAAGAAAATCAAACCAATATCAAGCGCAATCCAACATTATTATTTATTATCTCGTACGACTAGCCAAAAGGCATAGCATGGGATTATTGTCTAGAGAGTTGTTTTTTTAAAAAAAAATGAAAATTCAAGGCATGTTTTCAAAAATAAAAAAATTGTTGAAAATAATTATAAATATAGCAAAATTTTACTTTGCATTGGTAATAAACTGCGATAGACCTAGATAAACATCTATCATTTTACCAAATAGACACGAATAGATGTCTATCTGAGTCTATCGCGGTCTATCACATATAGAAAGTAAAATTTTGTTATATTTGTAAATAGTTTGATATTTTTTCTATTTATAATAATTTTTCAAAAGTCAATTTATATAGTAAACTTTAAAATTCTATCGATTAAAAGATTGGTATTAAAAAATGTTGAAAAGCATGAAATGATAATTATGTTAATTTAAACTTTAAACTTTCATAATTAAATTGATTGGTATTAAAAAATGTTGAAAAGCATGAAATGATAATTATGTTAATTTAAACTTTAAACTTTCATAATTAAATTGATTTAAACCTCCCTTGATGATTTATAATTATTTTCACCTGATTTCATTTAAAATTAACTCAAAATCACCTATAAAATTATTATTCTCTTAAAATTCTACGAAAGTAACGGGAAAAAAATATAGCATCATTCTTCGTAAATAAGTCAAGAAAAATACAGAAAGATAAAAAATAAAAAAAAAAATGAACGAATCATATTGATGAAAGAAACGCAATTGTCGATTTGATTCAAGCATTCCTCTTATTTAAATAGACATTAATATTGTGTAATTTTTGCAGTTTAATAAATCTTATACATGGATGAAGATCATGCATCAACGTTTTAAAATAGAATACTGGTAGAAGTCTAAAATTCATCCACTCGCTAAAATTTAAAATTTTATTTGATATCATTATTAGGTTGGAGGTAAATTATAAGCTATATGATCTGTAAGGCGTATGTATATTTATTTTTGCCTAAAAAATAAATGGTTAACGCAATTTCATGCTAACCCTTGCGCTATTACGCTTAATTTAAGTTCATTTAGGTGGGCAGTTAAACACAACTTTGTACCAACTTTCATCTTAGAAGGTAGACTTGGAAATATAAAGTTGAAAACAACCAAATCCAGTTTATTTGGTCTATTTTGACGATAAAATCAGAATTTCCAAAGGAATAAAAACAAATTTTTAGAATCCAATTCATCGAGCAACTTCTATCAATTTAGTTGGCTTTGTCGGCGTGGTTTATTTTCCTTCACAGGCGTTTCAATTGTTTTGTTCGACCTGCCATATTCAATTTTATAAACAACCAAAATATATGTTAATTCCTTTCTCTAAAATGGTTTCCTTCTTTGATTAATTGAGCAAATTTTCACAATCAGATACTTCTCTCTTACTTTTCACCTTAATCGTTGGAAAATTAAGCCTTCTTAGATGGAAATTCTACAACTATTTACAAAAAGAAAATTAACTTATAACTAACAAACTCTATGATTCTCTCTTAAAATTATTGTTAAAAAGATAAAAATAATAATAATAATAACACATGAACTTTGGAAAAACTCATCCATAAGAGTAGTTTACTTAGATTAGATAACTTCAAACACGTAACATTCAAAATAATAATAATAGTAATAATAAAATTCAAGCATAGAGGTTGAAATTGAAAATGACTTCATCAATTATATTGTATATATAATTATATATACACACAACACAAAAATTAAAAACACCACAGTCAAAATTTGACAATTTAGCCTGTCAAATCCAATCAGTCGCTGAACGAGAAAGAAGGAGATTTATGTCATTTCATCTTCTCCTAATGCGTTAGCTGAGATTTACTATTTTTCCCTTCCACTGAATTTCAATTTAAATACCAGAGTCATAGACTCATAAATATACCTAATACAAAGCAGGTGTATCTAAATTAACCTATTGATTCTTATCATTAATAAAGAATGTTATCTAAATAGAAAACTCTCAATTAATTATAATATACGCATTAAACCAGTTCTAGTAACTAAACTCCAAGAGAGCCAAATTTAAATTAAAAAAGACAAGGAATCGCCAAAAAAAAAAAAAAAAAAAAAAATGTAAATCAATCGGAGGGGTTCCAAACAAATTTGACGGTAAGAGGCTATTTGACAACTTACCTTCACAGAATCGTTTTATAAATTTAATTTTAATTACCATTTAACAATTATTTGTTCTTAACCTTAAAAAAAAAATACTAACTTCTATTTATGGTTAAAAAAAGCTTATACTCCAAACAAATAGCCCAATCAAAAACAAAATAAGAATGTGAATTAGAGGATAAATTGTGATATTTTATAAATATTTTCATCAATTTTACCATCTAAAATAATTTCTCGTGGGTAAGCCACCGTTACCGGAAGGAAGTAATTTAGTTCTTTGAAAGCATTCTATAAAAGTATAAACCACCATGACCGGAAGGAAGTAATTTAGTTCTTTGAAAGCACTCTATAAAAGTATAAACAACCCTATTTTTAAATAATAACATTTTCAGAAAAGAAAACCAAAAAACAGAGAGCAGTCCTAAAAAAAACATAGCACATGGAGGGGACAGTTCTTGAATATAATATTGAGGAACCCATTATCATTAGCTAAGATAATGCCATTGAGGAAAATATTAAACCCTCAAGCATGAACGGAATATATTTGATAGTAATTTGACATCTTTAATCAATGAACAATTACCTTTTAATTAAGCCCAAGAGGCACGTTCTCCCCTGCAATGGATTAAACTATCAAGATGGAGATGAAAATTTCAAATTCTTCAAATATTTTATTATCCTCCAAACAGGGAGATCAAGGTTTTCGAGGACACAAACGTGATTTTCTAGAATTTCAGGCGTTTAGTTTAGGCATATACTTAATAAAGATCACTCGATTAAAGAACCAAACCCCGTAATCGCCGATTTCACGCCTTAATGATGCTGAAAGTTTGAATCCTTGACAACTGTAACAGGGCAAGGAGAATGAGTAATCACGTAGTTGCTAACACTCCCAAGCAGAATCCTGTTTTCCGATCAGCCAAACAGAAATTTTCCCAAAAAAGACAATCATAAGCAATTGTTCATCATTAACAATAACCGATTCGTTGTTCTCAGAAGAGGAAAAGGAAGACAAACCTTCGAATGGTACTCAGTCCTCTGCTTCCCATTACTAGAGAATCCAGCTTCAGATCTTCGATTGCATCGATAATCTTCTCCCTCGCATCTCCCCAGTACAGCTTCGACACAACCGTAATCTGAAATCGTAGTTTAATTTCAAAACCGCCCCACTAAAATCCAGAGCTCAAAATGAAAATCAACCCATTGTACCTCTTTCTGTCTAGCTCCAGTGTCGAGAATATCGAGGGCTTCGATGTCGATTTTGACATCGTACTTCTTCAAAACATCAGGCTCTCGGAATTCCGACAACGGAATCAGCGCTGGCAAAAACCCAAACCGATCATCGAGATTTACAAAAAGAGTATGTGAGAAAACCATAAAAAAGAAAACAGAGGATTGATTACTGACGAGAACCGGATTCTGCCCAGAGATGATGGGCAGATTCGTTGAGTGAATTGGGGTTAACGTAGATGATGAAGAGAGTGTCACCCTTGTCGGCTAAGTTGTCGATGGCCCATTTGAGAGCATTTTTGCTGCTGTTGGAGAAATCCAGAGCCACTCCGATCTTCCTATCCTTCACCATTTCTGTGTTTTTCTGGTGTTGCTTCTTCTTCTTCTTCGAAGCGCTTTTCTATGAAAAGGGGGACCAGTGAGATTGAAACGAAAACGTGAGGGAAGAGACAGCGCGGACTCGAGTTGCTTTAGAATTGGCGATATTGGGACAAGCGTCACACGGAAACAAGGAACAATTCCTTTGCAAAGTTGATGTTGAGCGTGATATTGCATCTCCACCGTCCACGTGTACAGATTACTCACCAATTGGATTGCGGATTACGGTTCAATCGACCTGGAAATTGGACTCCAATGGGCCGTACGTCCCCGTTTTCCCCTACCAACGTTGACAAATAGATTTGAAATGAAAATAAATGTTTAATTGGTTTCTTTTCATTCAGAAATTTCTCTTACTCGAGGGGTGAGATGATAAAGGAAAGTGTTAGATAATATGATATTAAATTTGTATTTACTTATTAATTTAAACTTTTGAATCCATCGGTAATTTAAGATGACAACATTCTTATTCACTTAATATCAGGTCACATCAAGATTATTTTCTTTATATAGAAAGATATTTTTCTAAGTAATATTCTCCCATCATCTTTTTATAAGGAGACTACGTCGTAATTTTCTTTACCTTGTTGTTTTAGTTTTGCCTAAAAAAAAAAAAAAGCAAAACATGCTAAAAGAGTTACAAATCTCGATTACTAAATCACTTTGGTATTCATTTAAAAAAAAAAATGGCATTAGTGTGAATAGGTCATTGTATTAGTTTGAATGATCGTGATGGTAACTTGAAGCATTAACATTGTTATATAGAGAGCAACTGTCCTTGTTGCAAGTTCTTTTTTAAAAAAAAGAAAAAAAAAACATTAAAAGCATTTTTAAATATATTGTACTATTTGTTTCAGTAAAACTTTGGAATGACAGTAAAGTAATAAACGTAGCCTGCATTAAGCAAATTAAAGTAGTATAAATTTAATGTCAATCTATTTTATCTATCTCTATTTATTTATTGTTGTTGTGGTTAAAAAAATTTGGTTGGTTAATTTAGTATAAACTTTGAGGTTGAATTTGATTAAGTATGTAATAATTAAAATTGGAGTCTAATTCAAATGGGATTATATATAGTTTGCATTTACGATCTGAGTAATATAAAATTACCCCCACCTAACATTCTCAACTTTATATGTGATTTGCTGGTAAAATGATTTAGTTATATGAGCAATAAAGGATCATGTAGAAATTCAAAATTTCATAAACAGGAAGAAAGAAAATAATCAGAATGTGAACTCCACATGCATATCACGTGAAGGGTATGGAGCTTCCCTAATAATGAATTGATTAATTAATTTTAATTAAACAAATTTTTAGATGGCTTGTTGGTACATGCAAAGGCAACTACTCGGAAACTTCCCGCGCTGTCCTTTCTCACCATTCCATTCCATACCCATCCATTGGTCATGATTCGTGACGGTAACCAAGCTTTTCCTTTTCCTTTTCCTTTTTTTCTTTTTCTTTTTTCGAAAACAAAGCCTTCTCTATTCATTTCTCGTTACCCCTTAGACCTTTGGATCTAATTCTTCTTGTTTGTGTTAATTATTAGAATATTATTTGAAATTTGAAATTTTCTTTTTAGTAACCTCTTTTTTCGAATATTACTGTATTCCAATTTCATTCCTCTCTCTAAACTTTTAACATTATTTCATTTGTTTTTCGTATTTTCAATGATAGTGGTTTTTTAAATTCAATTTTTTCACCTTAGATATTGTTAAAAAAAAAAAAAAAAAAAAGGAGGAATTATTCATTTAAATCATGGCTTTTTTAAGGATTCCAGAAAGATTCAAAATGGACAATTAACTATTTAATTAAAAGACATATACAAAATCATTTTATTAGTGATTTCTAAAATAAATTAAATGGGAAATTCCTATGGAAAACTCAAACCTCACAAAATTTTCATATCGTAAAATTTTTTAAAAAAAAATATATATATATATATATATGCGGAAATGAAAAATGAAATAGGGTGAGGATGGGAGATGGGATGCGGCCCACCCCGCCGTGGACATCTCTAATTTGAGGTGTCATTAATAATAAAAAAATTAAAAAAATTGTACAATATATTGTTTCAAATTAGCTTCAATGCTTAATTAGGTTTTTTTTTTTTTTTTTTTTTTTTTTTTTTTTTTTTTTNAATTTTAAAATGTTTTACACGGAGAGACTAGAGTTGATGTCAAATTTTTCTAATGGAACACTACGAAAAGTTTCCTTTGGGTTAAGTAGGGGTGTTAGAACAAATCCAATAACTTGAAAACATCCATCAACTTAATCTAATTTGTATTATTTGGGTTGAACTTAATTTAATTTAAATAAATAAATTTTTTTATGGGTCGAGTTAGTTCATAAGTTCACCTAAAATAACTCAAACCAACTCGACTTTATTATTAATTTTAAAAAGTTTTTTTTATACAATATATATACATATATTAGTTTTAATTTTATTTAATTTCATGTTTTTTATTTTTTTCTGGATAGTTTATTCTCCAACAACTTTAAAAATAATTTGTTACTACTTTGAAAATAAAATTTTCATAATTAAATTGAAATTGAGTCATTAGTCTTAATTAAATATATGAAAACTAATTAAATAAAAATATTACATAATAGATTTGTACTTATTTTTAGTACATAAATTTAAATAAATGGCTCCAATAACCCAAACCAATATAACCCGAATGTTTCATGCTTGGGTTGGGTTCGTTATTAATAAATAAAAGTTATCTCAGTCGAAGAAATTTACAACCTAAATAATTAAGTTGGATCTAAAAAGTGTCTCAATCCATCTATGAACACTCTTGTTTGGAAATACTTTCAAATGTATATCATGAAAATAAAGTATTCACAAAATCATTCATCATTGTTTAATATTTACAATTATATACTTATTGTAAATATTCAAAATATGTGTAACCTAGATGTCCATGTATAGTGTCCAAAGGTCATGTGTCTAGTGGCCATGTGTTCCCCTACTTTACCAAATTGCTTATAAATAATGACATTTGGTGGATGTTAAAAGTGTATACATTTGTGAGAAAAAAAAAAAGAAATGATTGGAGAAATTTGAGAGATTTCTAAATTGTTATAAAATTATGCTTCTTATAATTTTATTATTTCATTATATTTATTTTAATATCATACTTCTTCCATAGTCATATTCACTTTTTTTTTTTTTCTTTTTGTTATTTTGCTCCTCAATTTCACAACAATACTGTTATATTATTCCATTAGTTTTTTTTTTTTTTTTTTTCCCTCATGTTCTTACTCTTTATTTACCCTCGAGGCTTCATTTGATTTTATTATAATTTCACCTTTTGAAATAAAAATGATTTTAAATATGAATGTGTGGAATAACTAACCCACTTGGGAAGTGGACTAAATTTCATGGTGCATGCCTTGTGTGTAGAGAAATGTCCTTAACGGCCCATCACTTGATTGGGGAAATGGGCCTTCCCAACCCATTTAATAATCTCATTCAATTTCGTTTTATAAGATAAATGATGGACTACACGTTACCTTACTTTCTCTTAAATTAAGTGTAGATTCAAAATTTGTCAAACTCTACACGTCATGTTGTTTGGGGAAAAAAATATGAAATACACTCTCTATGAAACTGCTATAAAAACAGAAATGGAAGCTAAGATAAAATCAAGGAAAATCAATCTCAATACAAACTAGACTCAAGATGGATAAAAACTTATTGCCTCCAGGCATATCCAAAAAACATAACCACACCCTGTGGAAGGAGGTAATTGGGCCAATCACATTGACCTTCACTACGGATGGTTTTCCTATTCATGGTGACTACTTCTTAAACTCCATCCAGACAAGCCACCATCAATTAGCCTCCTCCATTTGAAATTCGAGAAGGAAACCAAAAACCTTGGGCCAATCCTCTTATAAATACAATCTCATAGCTTTAATTAAAATACTAGGTTTTAATTCTTTTTTGCATCATTCTACACCCTTTGTTACACTCTTGAAACTGTAAATGCAATCAAAGTCACACAATAGCTAGATAAGAGGATGATCGTGAATTTATAAAGGAGGACAAGTATATTCAATAGTACGGGATAATTTGAGTGAAACCAAAAGCAAAATTACGAGGGAGTATGTCTAAAATATAAACAGTATAAGAGTTAGTTGGAATCTCTTTATGCTAACACTAATTTAAGCATCTAACTATGTGTGACGAGCAACTCTTTTTGATCTCATCTCATTTTCACGTAGACTTGTGGATCAAACAATTGGACAAAATTATCCATTATGTAATGCCCCGTATCTTGATTAAGGATGTAAAATATTTTTAAAAGAACAATATCATTCAAAATATTCTGAAATAGTGTTAATAGGCTTTACTAAAATGTAATATTACACTCTTCTTTTCAGTTATTTTATTTAAAAGAAAAAAAGAACCCTGGAAAAGTCAGCAAAGTATGTTGACTTTGGGCATGACTCAAAGAAAAAGTTTCGGAAACGATGATTAAATTTGAAAGCTAGGTTGATTCTGAAATACCGGAATAAAGGGAGGAATTGATAAAAGAAAATTATTGAATACATTTTTTGAAGTTTAAAAGTTAGAAAGAAAAAAGTTGAAGTTAATTATTATTTTTACAAATTTTCTCCCCCAAAGTTGGGACTGATCTTTATAGAGAGACTATATTTTTAGTTGGAGAAATTGGAATGAGTACCCTCTCCCAGTTTCTTCTTCTTTTTTCTTTTTTTTTTTTTCACTGGAACAATCGATTGACGAAGCTGGAGAAATTGGAGCTCTGCAGTTTCTTGATGCTCGGTCGGTATAGGTATAGTATGGACAATATCACACCTTTGGCTCCTCGCTCTCTCTACTTGATCCCCGATTCTCTCTCTTTCTTTCATTCTCAAACCCTTTCCTCTTCCTTTCCTTCTTTTCTCTCTCACTTGCGATAATTGGACAACCAACAAAAAAAAATAACGCCAGCAAGGCCGAAAGGCTTCAAGAAGTGGGATTGAGGACCGATTACTCTTGCTTGCTCTTTTCAATAATTTCACCTCACACTGATGTGATGTGATGTAAAGAGAAGGTCAAAACACTTCATTTTCAATGTGTGTGTCATGTTTTGTTTTATTTGGTCTCCCATTTTGTTCTACTTATACACAATCCCACAACTAGATTGATTGATTCTCAAATTGTCAATTAACGATAACCATACGCAAATTTCTAATATTACAAGCCCTGTTTTCATTTGTTCTAACTATAACTATAGATTATTTTTATAAATTTTAGTAAACCTTTCATTACTGGACTATATTATATTTTAAAAAAACCATGTTGAAATAAAATAATTTTTCGGATAACAACCATCGAGAGGTCGGCGGCAACGAGGAAGATCACAACATTTGCTATTAATAAGAAAAAAAAAAAAAAAAAAACAAATCAATTATTGCACAAAAAAAAACCAAAGTTTGTTATCAAAACCTCTCACCGTCTCTAACAACTAAATGTTGCGATCTGTCGGCCACCGTCAGTCTCTAGATTATACACATTTAAACAATATACTACGAGACACAAACTGAATACAGAATGCAACAAAAAACACACACCGAATATTACAATTTTAGTTATGAAGTCGTGAAATTTGAGTTTTGCGAGGCACGTGACTCGAATATTAGGCGTAAAGCGGACAGATGGTCAAAGGTTATTTTCCTAAATTAAAACAAAAGCATTTGAGGAGAAAATTAAATTGTTCTCCTAACATAGATTTGTGCTTTAATTTGATTTATAAGCTGAGTGTCGGCGAGATTTGAGAAATTTAATGCAGATGGGACGTCGGGTGGGCCAAAACCTGCCGTTTTGTGCGATCATTTATGCAAATTAAAGATCCGTTGAAATTATATTTGTTTTTCTTTTTTTTTTTTCCAATTAAAAAAACAAAGTTGTCATTAGTTACAAGCTTATTTAAAAAAAAAAAAAAAAAAAAAGAAAAAGAAAAAAATGAATGAAATGGCAGCTGGCTTGTCAGCTAAACAACTGGACCTCTACTATAATTTGACTGGTGGGAAAAGTGAAAGAAGCTGCGAGACCAAATTGGGAATTGGGCTTCACATTACACATTTACATTATATTTTTATTATTATTATTTTTAAGAAAATTAAAATCTTATGTCTGTGAGAGAGGCACTGGAGGAAGAGCTGGACTCCACTTCAATCTCATTTCTTTTCATCTTTATTTATCTTTCTCTTGTACTTTTTTCTTTTTCTTTTTTTCATGCATTTTATTGCATACGCACGCTTATTAAGAAAAATGATTTCTTATATATATATATTTTTAGTAAACACTACGATACGACAATCCTTAGATCTTGCCGGAAGGAAGAGTATATTTTCTTTAATTTCCAGAAATTTACAAGAACGACTATTGTACACTATTGGCACCGAAATGTCAAATCTAATGCGGATTCAATGTCCCAGTTTTCTAAAGATTAGACACATGATAAAACTCATATTCTAGTAATTATAATTATATCTTTTAATTTTTAATAAGAATAATCGAACTTTAAACTTCTAAAAATGTTAAAATAGGACTCTCAAACTTATAATAATTATAAAATTTGAACCCACGCGATAAAAATGAACCCATATAAATTTGAAGGTCTATTTCAACATTTGGATAAGCTAGTGGGCTGAATTTTTAAATTTAAAAGTTTTGGAGGTATAATTACAATTACTCTCATACTTTAAGGGTAGTTTTTATAATTTGCACCAAAGATTATAATATTTGAAAAACTTTCAATATTATATATATAGCCATTTATATCAACTACTTTTATGAGTTTGACATCGATATATAAGATGAATTTATTTTTCTATATACTTTTGGTTTTGGTTTGTGTATTTTCAAAATACTCATATTGATCCTACATTTTCAACTTGGTTCATTTTGATAAATAGTACTTCCAAAAAAAAAAATACTATTTTGATCTCCTTAAAAATAAAATAAAAATGTCAAAAAAATATATATATATATATATATATTAAAATAATATTTTTTAAAAGATAGAAACCAAGTCAACATTTTAAAAATATAGACCTATAAATAAGCAACATTTTAACTTATTAAAAAATGTAAAATATTTATTTATTTATTTTTATTAATTTATAGTTTTTTAGAAACATCAATCAACGTCAATATTTTAATAATATATTTGTTTATATTTCAATAAAATTAAGTTGTGTGCATTTTGGTTGAAATGAATATTTCAAATATTGATGTTTTATTAAAAAAAGAAAATAAAAGATTGATGATAGTGTGATTGTTGGAACTTGGAAGGCAGAGAGAGAGAGAGAGAGAGAGAGAGAGAGAGAGAAGGTGAGGAGAGACGAGAGTAAGAGTTGGTGGCATGACGTGGCGTGGCGTGGCTCCCATTTATTCACTTTCCGGATGGGCCCCCGGTAAAACCGACCCGACAACTGGCGCATGCTTTGTGAAGGCCAGGGACGCTTTACAAATAAATTTGCACGTAGTTTACATTACACTCATGACTCCTTCATTACTATTTTTATTTTTATTTTTATTTTATCCTTTTTTTCTATAAAAATTCGTTTCATTTTTTCTATAAAGAACCCCTCTCTTTTATATCTCTGCCCCCTTCACCTCCTTCCATATTCCCTTCGCCTTCTGTACTTCGCAACGCCGTTTCCTCTCTTTCTCATTCCATTGTGTGTTCCAGTTGGTCCCTGACTTTTTCTTCTCAACGCTGCTCATGGCTGACAATTTGGACGACGGCGAGTTTTGGCTTCCTCCTCAGTTTCTTGTCGATGACGATAGCATGTTACACCCGAACACTTGTGCTACCAACAACAACAATGACCAAAACTGCTTGGCTTCAAGTCCTTTCCAACCTGGGCGGCCTTCTTTTCCCTTCGAGTTTGGGACTTTTGGTGGCTTTTCTGATTTCGGTTCTTCCGGTGAATCGTTGAGGGGTTCAAGCGAGACCGAGAGTGATGAGGAGGAATCTGTCCCTGGCTTGACCCTTCGTATGGCTCACTCAACAATTGACGACGTAGGTTTCAATTCGAATCTATATCTTTGTTTCTTTCAGGGCTATTTGGTCTAATCTTGGGGGTTTTCTTTTATTTTTTCAGACAATGGTTTTGTCTAGATCTCCACAATCGACTCTGTGCGATATGGGGAGTGGAAGTGGTTGCAGTCAAGTTTCTAGTCGTGGAAGCCCGAAAAGCAATTGTAAGGCTCAATCTCCTCCGGCTACATGGGATCTGTTACATGCGGCTGCAGAGGAAGTTGCGAGGATGCGAATCAATGAGAGCCATGGGGTTCATCAGAACAGAGGAACATCTCAAGTCTCTGTTCCGGTGAAAAACTCGACCACCGATACCGGGTTTTACCAGCAGTTTCAGGCTCTACAAGTAAATCTCTTAACTTCTTTATGCTTCTAAACTATTTGGTCAATTGTGGTTCTCTACTTGTGTTGAATTAGCAGTCTATTTCAATTCCTTATTGGATTTGTATTTTTTGGCAGTTTCAGCACCTGCAACAGAAGGAAATTATGCAGCGACAAAACTTGACTGTCGGTGAGCAGATCAATTCTCCTGCAGGGTATCAACAGCAACAGATCCATCAAATGGTTCAGAATGGAGTGAGGGGCCGTAGGGGATTTTCGTCACCTGCTTGGCTTCCACCGCCGCAGGGCTCTGGAACGAGAACTCTGTTTCTTGGAGCTCAAGGAGGCAAAAGAGAATGCACTGGAACGGGTGTCTTCTTGCCTCGACATACCAGCACTCAATCTGAGGAACGCAGAAAGCCAGGTTCGTACTCTCTTCCGCTTATGTGGATTTAGATTGATGAGAGAGCATTAAATTGTCAGTCCTCACCAATTTGGTAACGAGTTAAAGCAAATCATGGGGGTTTTTTTTTCGATCCCCAGCCTGTTCTACGGTGTTGGTTCCTGCAAGAGTGATGCAAGCCCTGAATCTTAACTATGACGACATCTGCAGTCAGCCCTATCTTCAGCCCGTCGCTGGTGGACGATTCAATTCAGATAACGGTAAAGTTACACGCCCTCCAGCACTAACTATTATCAAAACAATCCTCCCCAATTTCCAGAAATATATCTGATTAGAGTTCTATTTTCGTTATTGTGATGTAGTAGACGTTATCTTGAGGTTGGAAATGAACCGTGGTGGAAATCATCAAAAACACAACGATCGGCGGCTACCACCACCAATAGACCATGAAATCAAGCTTCCCCAAGAATGGACTTACTGAAATGAAACCGTCTCTCGTATGGAAGAGGAGAATCTAGATCAAGGGTTTAGGAGTGTCACGGAATTTGATGAAATTTAGTTTTGGATAGTAACAGTACAAAATTGGGAGAAAGAAAAGAAAAAGAAAAGATGAAGATATATGATTTGTGGTTAGATTTAGGAAGAATAAGAGTTTTAATCTTCCAATTAGGAAGAGAATTGCTAGGGCTAGCTAGCAACTCTATAAGGTTCAACAAGTTTTATTTGTTCTTTGTTGGGTGAGGGACTATGGTCACTCAGCCAAAGTGATGAACAAGGGTTGATGGAAAAAGAAGTGTATTTTCCATCTCTTTTGTGTTAATAAATTTTAATTTTTTTTTTTTTTTTTTTTTTTTTTAGATTCTATAGAAAGCCATGTGCAATTTTGGGGGGGGCCTTGGGAACATTTTTGGGACTCTCACAAAGTCCTCCCTCCCTCCATTTGCTGTATGCATAACAATACATTTCAATAATATTGATTTTTGATGGGTACCCATTTGCAATACTCTGTTTCAGTTTATTCCTTCGTTTATTTGTTAATTAGTAAGAGAAGAAAATTTATAATTATAACATTTAAATAAATGTTAGGGGGGAGGGGTTTGGCTCAAGTGTCTTTAAGGATGTGTTGTTCCCCGATTGAGTAAAATTGGAATGAAAATGATTGATTTAGAATAATGGTTTTAATTAATTAATTAATTTAAATAGTGAATAACAAGAAGTAGGAGAGGAGGGGGAGAATAATAGTTTGCTTGAGAGAGAAGAATCTCCAGTTTGCCTAACCCTACTATACGTTCGGTCTTCCTCCACTGGGTTTTGAAGAAGAATCAATAAAAGGGAGATATTTAAAGTTTGATGACGTAGCCCACGTACTTGTCAAAAAAAAACTAACTTTATCCACGTGGAAGATATCAATATTTTCACTTTCTTCTCTTCTTTTTACCGGGATAGACCTCTTTTATTTTGTCACTTTTACAAAATTCCATTGTAGGTAGGTTGGAGATTTAAACAAATCAAAAGTAGCAATTCAGGGTTTTAAACATTGAAAATAAATTAAAGATTAGGAAAAAATAAAAGAAGAGAGAATTTAGGAGCTGAATATTGAGGTGGAAAAAAGAAAAGATAGTGGAAGGTAGTTATTGGGGCTACGTGGAGGGAGACATCAACTGTCATTTGTCACTTAAGAGAGAGCACATGGCGCGCACAATGGGTGTTGCCTATTTACGCCCATGCTGCCCCTTTAGACTTTAAGACTTTAATACTTTAATACTTCCTTCTCTAGATTTCTCCTACAAATTATATAATGAACAATTCTTTTTTTTTTTTTTTTTTTTAATTTATGGACTGGACGCCTATATTTGAGGACTAAATAGTAATTTTATTTCTTTTATTCTCGGTGTCGTTGTCTTCGGTTTTTCTTTTCATCTCATCGCTTTCCACCTAACAAACCGTGCGCTTCGTGGGAGAATTTACGCAGATTAAAGAGCCAAATAAAGAAGATATTATTTTTTGTATCCAGAAAAAAATAGTTATTATTACGAGGATTTAACCTTTTCCAGTGGCAGTGTAGCGAAAACAAGAAAGCAGCTGGCTTGTTAAATTCGTACTATAATTTGACTGGTGGGAAAAGGGAAACAAAAGCAATGAGATCAAGTTGGGAATTGGGATTTAGATTACCCATTCACATTCACATTATCATTATTATTCTTCTTTCTCTTTCGAAATCAAATTAAGAATCCTATGCCTTTGAGAGAGTCGATGCAGCTGGCAGAGCTGGACTCCAATTCTTTTCATTTCATTTTCATCCTCATTTCTTTTTTCTTTTCCACTTTTTTTTTTTTTTTTTTTTAATTTTATTTTATATCTACATAGTGGTGTTAAACCTAGGGCTTTCTCTATCTTTTCAGGATTAGGATCGTAATTTTCTTTGATCATTTTGAGAATGGGACGCTCGTAGAATCGGACCACAGTATATGTTCCAAACAAAGGACCTATTGAAATGGGTCTCCAGGGACACGTCGGCATCCAAGGCCAATGCAGACCAATTGGGCCGCATGATCTAATTTCCTTCGGAACTTTCTGGCCTTGTTTCTGCCATTCTCAAAAGAAGGTAACTCTCATGATTTTATTCGTTTTATTCGTTTTTTTTTTTTTTTTTGAACCAATTAAAAATGATCTATAAATAATTTCCCACATTAAAATAATTCCTTATAGTATGAGTTGAGCCAATTAAACAACAAAACAGTGATGTTGGGAGAGGAGATATTTTTCTCTTCTTTAGTCACCAGAAAATGATAAGAAGGAGTGATATACATTATTTGCACCGAAAAGTCAAACGTAATGTGGATTCAGTGTCTCAGTGTTAAAAATATAATAAAAATTTGAAATAGTTTCAATCTTTGTGATTGTTTGTTGGAAGGCAGTAAGCGATTTGGTGGGGTGGCTCCCATTTATTAAGTTTCCGTATGCGCCCTATTTGACCCGACCCGATAATTAGCCCAAATTACGCGCAATTTTTTGGCCTAATTGGCGGGTAATATCCCCCGGAATTCCGGCGCCTCCTTCCCATTCGGTTCCACCGTTTTCGCTGATTTTAGTGAGGAACGACGACTCCACTGCCACTAAACTCCCACTCCAATTTAAAGTTTTAATAATAATAATTAACTAATTGTAAACATGACGTTGCCCCAACCCACCGTAAATTTTGTGGGTGTGAAAATGAATGAATTTAAATAGACCAAAAGATAAATATAAGATAAAAAGTGAATTTATCTAATGTCATAACTTATTAAGATTAGGAAAGATCATTATGACTCTACATAAGTGAATTTTAATTTGATCTTTATCTTGAATCTTAAACTTGTTCGGAGATTTTGAAACTCCAACTAAAAACTTAGTTATCTTACTGATTTAGGCATTGAAGTTTTTTTTCTTTGTTTTGCAGGTATTTTCTTTTTGAATTACAAATTTACCATTATTGTCACGTAAAGGCTAAGTTAGTAAATTTTTTCTTTCGGCTAAAATTTGACATCAACGTTATGTGAGATCAAATGAAGGAAGGAGGTGGCAAATGGTTCATTGACCATAACCGAAATTAGACGTTACAAGCTTACAACTAACATGTGTTTTGTAAATTTTGCCTTTTGCAGTTCGTCTTTTGGGCTCATTCCTTTTTAGCACATCATATTTTCTTGAAATTTCAACCCAAATCCGATGCTTTTTTATATTTTTATTATTCACTTTATTGGAAACTCGGTTGCGTGAAGAATCCTGCCAATCTAAGATTCCTCTTCCTTCTACGTATTTCCCTCCATTCGAACCCAGGCAGCGGCCACACTGAGAATTTCTATACCATTAATTTAGGACTATTTTTAAATATGGCAAAATCATATAATTTATTTATAAATATAATCAAATTTTACTGTCTAGACATCCATGTATCACTTTGATAAATGTTTATCCGTGTCTAACACTATCTATCATTGATAAATAATGACATTTTGTTATATTTAAAAATATCTTTTTGTAATTTGCCATTTAAAACAGTCTCTATATTTTATTGATTTATTCAAAATAGAAATCAAAATTATTGTTTATATTAAATGAAAAGTATGAGTCATATACAAAGATTAAAATTAAATCATTGTTTCGTAATATATATATAGATCTATAATATATATAAATGCGATAAAGTATAAACTTTTCTCTCCAATTTGTCCCTTTCATTCATTTATTTATTTGTTGCAATTATTTTTTTAATTATTATCTGTTATTATATATCCAAGTTGGCGTCAACGTAGATGCAACAACATAACTTGTCAACTTCTACAAAGTATTGAAAAAAAATAGAAAGAAAAAAAAAAAAAACCCCTTCCTTCAAGGTTCTTTATTAGGGTCGAATGGACTTTTAACCTCTAAGGTTTGATGATTAAATCTATTTGTCCCTCAAGTTTCAATATATCAAATTCTTTATTTTCTAATTCTAAATGGTCCTTCGGACGTCTTGAATCTTTGGTTGATTAAAAAAATAATAATGATGTAATTGTCAAGATAGAGATAGTTGATTTGACAAATATATACAAGTCATTTTTAAATATAAAAAAATGAACCAAAATATTTACAATAAAGCAAAATTTTACACAGCGATAAATGGTGATAGGCTACAATCTATATTTATCATGACAGATAGATATAGATAATAGTCAATTGTGATTAATCACAGATAAACTGTGATATTTTGCTATTATTTAAAAATATTTTCAGTAATTTTGTCATTTACAATGATTTTCCTATACCTCTACTATATATATAAAAAGGGCAAAGTGGGAAGAATTTTTACATTCCCACCTTGCCCTCATTTTTAAACATATGACTATTATACCATTGACTTTAATGGATAGTAGTTAACAAATCTATTTAAACGTAAGATCACAGCCTTTTAATACTTCCTAACTTTTCAACAAAACATGTTTTCAGTAGAACACAACTTATCATCAAAAGATCTATTCTTCTATATGTATTTAATTTGTGTGAAGAGGGACACTAGAGATTTAGCCATCTCTTCTCCAAAACAAAGATAATCATCATTGATGTTCTTTTTTTCCTTTTTTTTTTTTTTTTTTTTT
>QLSR01000645.1:2394039-2438454 GCA_031780015.1 Citrullus colocynthis
TTTTTTTTTTTTTTTTTTTTTTTTTTTTTGTTATAAAGCAATTAATTTTTAAATATTTTTAATATTTTTGAGATCTATTAGCCATAAAATTGAAGTTCATAAATCTATTACACAATTTTAGGGATAATAGTTTATTATAACAATTTTCAAAACTTAGAAACTAATATTGTAATTTAACCTTCATATGAATGTAATTTTAAAAGCATTGATATATATCATATAGAGTAAGTAATGCTAATTAAAAAGTTGTTATAAATTTTTATAGAATTATTCACCAAAATATATAAGAAAAAATCATTTAATCAATTTTTGTAAAATAATTTTGATAAAGATCTAAAAATAGTTGTACATCTGTGTATGTGAGAAAATCAAAATTAAATTAAAAATTTCAGATTTTTTTTCAAGTGTACTAAAAGTTAGAATATCGCATATATATTTTTTGAAAAAAAAAATAAAAATAAAATGTAAATATGAAATGTTCAACATTGAAATAAAAATACCCAGTTTGAACCTTCAACCCAGCTCTTGCTGCACTGGAAGTAGCCCTGTCCCTCTCAACACCAATGAGCCTTTTTCTGACTATTGGTTTCTATTTTAACGGAAATATATATTGAGTATAATTAAAAATTTAATATTCAATGAAAATCAATATATATATATATATATAAAACGTCGAGGCACATACTTTCACTCCTTCAAAGATCCTTTATAGATCCGCTCCTGATTACAATGTTTGATATGAATTGAAAAATAAGGAAGAAAAGGTCTGTAAGTGGTTGGTGAATGGGCTTTGTTATTGGGTTTTGGGGGACTACAAATGAAAGCGCACTATGTAGGCCCATGTTAGAATCTTATTGGACCATCTTTGTTTCGCCTCTCCTATTGAACAGAACGAAGCCCACAGCATGGCCGCCCACCGCAGCCAGGAAGATTCCGCCGTTGAACGACATCACGGCTAGCATCACCATGTAACTTAAACCCGTACGCACTGCGTGTATCGCCGTCTGCAGCACCACCGTCCACACATTCTCGGCCTTTTGCTTCATGAAATTGCAGGAATTAAGCCATTCCACGAGCACCGCCAGAACGAACACGAAAATCACCGCCAATGCGTACATGCCGGAGTTGGTACCAGGCCAGCCGGTGAACAGGACTTGGGCTTGGTGTCCCCAGTATAAAGACTTGTGCGCCACTGTCTTTTCCGCCGGATTGGTCTCCGGGGACGGTGGTGGGACGGCGCCCAGGTTATGATGAGACGTCGTTTTCAGAGCCATCGTAGTCTAGTCTTCTCGAGACTTTTTTTTTTTCCTTTTTCCCGATGAATGATGTGACTATTTTAAGAGAAACAAAAAGAAGAAAATTTCTTTCGGTGGTGTTGTTCTTACTCACGTTTTAGAAAGCGTGTGTGTTTCACTGACGTGGTTTGGTCCAAGGCCACCCATCGAGACGCAAGAGGTGTGACGCACGCGCGCGCGGGATTGGCCTATGTCATACAGATTCCATGACTCGCCTTCAAGCGATCCTCCTGCAAAGTATAAATCCAAACAACACCTTCTTCACTGCTCAAAATCTGAAAAAGAAACCCTTCCTCCCATTTTAATTACTTCAATTTTATACCTCCTACTGCAACTATTTGTTTCATAAATACTTTTATTCTAAGTGTACAACCTAGTTGCATTACATCCATCCATCTTCTTCTATACTTCAATCAGGAAAATGAGCTTAACCCAACACTAATTTATCGAAAGTTTGATCCTCCATTTTTATAGTTACTAGTACTAAAAAAAATCACCCAAAAAATTAAAAAAAGATAATGCTCGCTTGGTGTTATGATACTAACCTAAATCATTTCAAATTCTAAGATTTTAGAAAGAGAAAATATTTTGAATTATTTACCTTTAAAAACCAAGGTGATTCGAAAGTAAAAAAACTAAATTTTCTTGTTTGGATAAAATGAGGTGTTTATTCTTTGTTTAGTACACGGAAAATAGAAGATTTAAAACACATACTTCTTATTTTTAAATAAAATGAGTCATATCTTTTAAATATAATATATATGTATTTATATTTACATTTTTTAAAAAGAAACAATAGCATTCAGCAAACACAAGAAACTAACACCCCTCCTCCCCCGGCTCCAACAAGCTAGAAAAGTCATAAAGGGAAAGAACGAGTTTGAATGTCGTAAAGTAAAACATTAACAACATGGACAGTCAGATTATGAGCCAACCTATTATACGATCTAAACGTAAAACTGAAGCCAACAACACCAAGTTTAACCATCATATTGTAAATCTATGCATAAATGATTCTAAAGAGTGGAAAAAGCTAGAAAGGAAAAAAAAAATAATAATAATAATAGTAAAGATATTATATTTCTATTTTCTAAGAATGTAATATATTTAGAAATATTAGTTTAGCTTGATCCAATTAATTCCCCAAACATTTATTATGTGTTTCTAAAGGGCTATAATTAATTGTGAAAAAATCTTAACCCTTTCCAGTTCCCTCTCTTTTGTCCTTAGTCAAACATCTCCCTTCGCAGAACTCATTCTCACGGTTCAATTCCATTTGTTCATTTCATTATCCTTTTCAGTTACTTCCATTCAACTAATCTGGAAAGCGGGGTAATTTGGAATTTGATCTACCCACAAGGCACCGTGTGATTGGATCATAGACTAGACTAAAAATGATGATGGTCGCACGAAAATGTCAGTTATAAATTTGTGAGCATGATTAAATTCAAAGTGACAACAGCCCTGCAACAAACCAAAGCATATCTTAAGCGTCACATATATATTGTTTTATTTATTGAAAAACGCTCGTTGTAAGATCAACATAATAAAATTTGTATTATTTTCCAAGAAGGATAACATAGTGGTAATCATTTATGATTATACTTTCTTATTTAAGATTGTAAAATAAAACCCTGATTATTTAATAATGTTGTAATATCCTTCATCTCTTCCAGCTGCATCCACCGGCTTTAATGGCCAGCAATCTGGACAACTCTGGCCGTGGGCTTCTTGAAGTGGTATTTAGGCACAGTCACCGTCAGTACTCCGTTACTCATTTCTGCCCTCACCTTATCCATATCCGCACCCTCCGGCAGGACAATACGCCGGTAGAACCTTCCACTGCTTCGTTCCACACGACGCCAAATATCGGTTCTCTCCTCTCGCTCAGCCCTAATTTCGGTGCTGATACACAGAACTCCACTCTCATCAATCTCCAGTTTCACTTCGTGCTTTTTCACTCCCGGAAGATCTAACTTGAACACGTGTGCATCAGCGGTCTCCTTCCAGTCAATCTGAGCGTTAACGGCCGACGAATTTCGGAATGGATCGGCTGCGATGACCTCTTTCTCATGGAATTGTCCGTAAGAATGCCGATCCTCCACGTAGTACCGTTCCTTTCGATCGTCAGCGAATTTGTCGAATACGCGTCGATCCTCTCCGTGGTAGTGTTCTTTTCGATCCTCAGGGCACTTTTGGCATCCAGGCCGATCCTCAACGTAGTAGCGTTCCTTCCGATCGGTAGGGAAGAAATTGCTGAAACGGAGCGACATTTTTTTTCTTCAGATAAAATGTGTTGCGTGTAGTGATTTTATTGCTTGCTGGGGAAGCAGGATTAGGAGTTGAATTTATAGGAGGAGGATTACACAGAAAAAAATATATATACACACAATATGGAAGGTTTAATATAATTTAGTGGAGTGGAATCGATTCCAATGTTGGTGGAAGTCGCGATCGATTGATTATTCTGTGAAGTTTTTTCTTGTGGGTTTCAATCAAATCAATTTTTGAATTTGTTCTTTGAATTGAGGTGACTTCGACAACTCTGTTTAACCTCTAATCTCTGGACTTTTGAAATGGGAATGGAATCCAGTATGAGTTTTGATTTTATCGGATGAAAGAAAAGCAACTGGAATTGGGAATGGCAGCACGTCAGAAGAAGATTGGACACAAAAAGAATTGAATTCAGAGAAGAGGACTTTGATCCGAGTGGTCATTCATGGGATTATTACGAATTTTTTTTACCACTTGTTCATTATGAAGAAGCCAACACGTTACCCAGATTCAGCTCTTTGCTTTTGGGGGTTATCGCTTACGAATTCTGAAGATGTTGGTTCAGATTCAGCTCCTTTTGTTCATATGGGTCGATGGGCCTGCCATAGGGTTTCTGTCGGCCCATGGACTGTGAATCTTCTCAGCCCATGTCCATTTAACTTTTTTTTTTTTTTTTTTTTTTTTTTTACTGTGATAATTAATCGGTGTCCTAATCTTATCCAAAATATATGGATAACACTATGGACTGCTGGATTAAAATTTTACCACATCTGTAAATTCATCTACATTGTGTTACCAATACTTTGAGTTTGAGTATTATACTTCCAACTGCTTTAAAAAGAAAGCTCATATTTGCAAAACTACTCAAATCTCCGATGACTATTTTCTCTTTATTTGTCTAAATTTGCGCACTCTCAAATACCTCCAATTAAAAGCTCAATTATCAAAAATTAATTAAATTAATAATTTTATAAAGCTTTTCAAAAAAAAAAAAAAACAGAGTTTAATGCAAATTAAACCAGCCCAAACAGTTTCAAAATTTATATTAAAAGTAGAGGAAAACAGTTAGATTATTTGTATAATGTATTTAATATTAGTTTAATTGTTAATATTAAATTAGTTGGTATTTTAGATTAATTTAGGTATTTATGGTAAACGAGGCAAACTATTTATAAATATAGAAAAATTTCATTGTCTAATATACTGTGATTGACTTCTATAGCTGCGGCTATAGACTGCGATAAACTCCCATCACTCATGCGAACCGATAGAAATAGAAATCTATCACGATCTATTAAATAGACAGTGAAAATTTTTTAATTTTTTTTATTAATAATAATTTTCCTAATTTAAGATTTGTAATAACAAGTTTTTTAAAATAAAACATTGTTCTTAAAGAATGTTATAGCTTAGCTTTAAGAATGAACTTCTCTTTTTTGTTGAACATGAATTTGGTGAATACCTTAACCAGTTGCTTCAATATCTACTATCGTCCGCTTCTAAACAAAAAAGAAATGTGTAGTTGTAAAAATAGGTACATAAATCGAGGTGTTTGATTTAAAATAAAGTATATCTGTTTTGCTGCAATTTATGTACGACATTATAGGCGAAATTAAAAACTATACTAAATCATATAACAAGTATTCATGTTTTTTTAAAAATTGAGTAAATAAATGCATGTCACAAATACTTTAGAACCCAAGGACCGAACAGAGGAGAAAGTGTGAAAGTTTTGAAGCAATGGAGGCATAAAATTGAAAAATGATGATAAAGCAGTGGAAATAGAGAAAAGATTATCCTCGAGAAACCAGGGAAATGCATTTAAATTTTGTCTACTCTTTTTATATCCTTAGTTTTCACAATAATGTAGACACGCCCCTTGCGCGTCAAATTTGGTGTCTACTCTTTGCTACTTTACCCAATTCCATACTCTTTTACTAATTCAATCATTGGTTTTCGCATCTTTTTCATTTATTTTAAAACAATTTTTTTTTCTTCCTTCCCATAGTAATTGCTCAATACCAATAGTTTGACTCTCTGTCGTTTTGATATATTGTTAAACTCCAAAACAAAAAATTGTTCTCACTATCAAATATAATTTACGTTAAAATACTATTTCAAGTAATATAATTTTAAATTCAAATTATTTTCATTAAATCTTAAATTTATTCTCTATTGTCAGTTTATTATTTTGTTTTTCAAAAATTTTTGGGAATTTTTCTCAAATGACAAAACTGCTGAAAGTATTTGCTACTAATAGGGCAAAATATACGGTCTATCGTGATCTATCGCAAATAGTTGGTGAAATTTTGCTATATTTAAAAATATTTTAGTTCCTTTTGCTATATTTGAAAAAAGCCCAAACTTTTTGTTATTTAAAGTAATTTTCAATACATATAATAGATAAAAAATTTACTATAATTATTTAGTCAATTTTTTAAAAAAAAAATCGCAAAATTAAATTTAAGATTCATTCAAAATATATAGATTAAAATTAGACATCTGAAAATGCAATAACTAAAAATTAAAAAAACTTTAAACAATATTTTAACTTTTAATTATTTATTTATTTAATGCACATGCCTTCCACCAAAAGAGTTGAAATTCTTCCCTCCAAATGCAGTAAACTAAACAAGTAGATAAAGGAAATAAATATCTCCAACAACTTTTTTTAATTAATTTAGATATAAATAATATGGTTGATCCAATCCATAAAATTTGGTTGTCAAAAAGGAAAAAACAGTTTTGTTTTAATAACGCAGTACCATAGAATAATAACAATTTAATGAACATATTACACCACTATAAAAGGCAAGATGTGGAGGCAATATTTTTTTAGAATATTCTGTCTCATTATTGATTTAAAAATACATGATCTTACCCTCTTATTCTTTCCCTCATTATTCTATATATATATATATATATATATATATATATATATATATTCCACAATATATAATTTTGTCTTACATAATTATAAGACGTAAGACATGCATTATTTTTTTTAAAAAAAAAACAAAAAACAAGGACATGCATTATTATTCATCCATATATAATGGTCGGTTTAACATTCTTATTATAAAAGTTAACTTGAATATATTATTTAAAAATCGTGAATATAATTCAACTAAGTAATGTATTAGATATCTAAAATTCGAATAAAATTAGTAACTTTTAAATAGTGTCGAAATAATAACAAAAATAAATTTAATATGATGATATAAGAATTGATATATAAGTTCTTGCGTATCGTGTAATCAGAGACATTTATAAAATTATAAATGATCACATAATAATAATGGAACAGAAAGAAACAATAATTAAAGAGGTTGTTAGTGTTCTTGTTCTAACTTATTTTAAAATGTTTGTAATAATATAATTCAAAATGATCTATTAAGTTGGAGAATCATTTTGGACAATTTTCCTCTATTCACAATCCATTGACAAATTCCCAAAATATCAATAATTTAATTTAGTCCACATGTCATTTGTCAATTATCAATTATGTCACTTGTATTATTCTTGAAAATTATGTTAAGTTTTTTCTTTTAATTGAAATACAAGACAGTTATCGAAAATCAATTTCGACCTGGTTAATTTGAAAAATTTTGCATTTAAAAAAAAAATTAGGAAAAACGAGGGATCGTGACAAACTATTTAAGCATAAAGAGTATTTTTATTTTTATTTTTATTTTTTTTAATTTTTTTGCCACCACAACTAAATGTGTCTCTCCAAAAGACAGGTTCTAATGAAGAAGAAAAACCCTATTTACCTAAATATTTTATCAAGATTTTGTTGCTGTTGTTGTTTTTTTTATTTTAATATTTTAAATGCAATATTTTTCCAATAAACCTCTTAAAACTTTTAAATTCTCACACCTACTAGAAATTGAAATTGGTGTTTCAATATTTTTAAATTTTATTTTTTATCTCCAGTTGGACAAAGTCTTAGGAAACAACTCCTAAAACAAAACATAAAGCTGGGTATTCTTAAAAATTGTCATCCAAATGAAATTCAAATTTGGAACATAATTTAAAGAAAACCCCAAGTAATAGTTCAAAAAAAAAAAAAAAAAAAAAAATGCATTGAAAAAGTAGGGAAAAAGAAAAGGCATTTGCACAAGGAAGAACATACAATGATTAAAAAGATTATGTTGGCTAAAGAGCCATATTGAAACATCGTTTGACCACTTTTGTTGTTCTCACTCAAAAATATTCTCTGTACAATGTGAAATTTTGGAAGAAAACGTGCATTTAAGCGTTATAATGAAATTGGACTTCTTTTTCTTTATTTCTCGTTAATCAAACTGCAAGACAATTATATATATATATATATATATATATATATATATATATAAGTTGGACTTTTGGGTATCATATGTTAGCCAATTGAAATAATTGTAAATAATTCATAGCAATGTGATTCGATTTTCTCTACTTCGTGACCCTTGGCGTGGAGAGGAGCTTATTTTTCCAAATAGCGTATAATTATTGAACCAATCAAGTTGTAAAGTATATATTTTGTCCTCCACCGCCAGCATAGTATTTACATTATTTTTTTTATCCCGCCTACTAACACACACTGACGAATTAATGTCAGAACCATCCGATTTTTAGATTTTTTACGATTTTACAACTATGAAAATGAATTTGTTCACTACTTATCTAATCAATCGAAAAAAAGTTTCGATAAATCGGGATTCTGGTTGAATCGTAATAACTTACTGAAAGTTTAACTCTTTCCGATTAATCTATAAGGATCGGATACCCAAATTTTCAATTACTCTTTAATCAACGGATTTACTTATTTTGTATCGTTTTGGCGGCATGGCCGAGCGGTCAAATGTCTATTCTCCAACTAAACAAAAATAAATATCAATTATTGTTAAGTTCACTTTTTAAACTATTTTGCAGCTTATCTTGCTTTGGGTGCTTATTAGTATTTATTTATTTTTTTTCTTTTTAATACTACTTTATTTTATTTCTAATTTATTTTTGTAACTATATTTTTAAAGAGTCATTCGGCATTGTTGTTGATTTTTTGTAGGTGAGCATTTTTGGTTCATTTGTTTTTCCATTCATAGTCTCAACACAAAATACTACCACTAATAACATTCTTTGAAATATCAAATAGTTTTTATTTAGCAAGTAAAGAAATTTACTTTATTATTATTAAAAAAAAAAGTAGTTCTCAAATATAAGAAAATGAATAAATATATTTATAAATATAACAAAATTTTACTATCTATATGCAACAGATTGCGATAGGTATTTATTTGTATCATAACACAAATATTTGTCTATCTCAGATAGACTGCGATATTTTGTTATTATTTGTAAATATATTTTTTTTAACTATTATATTATTTAAAATAATTTTCTTACAAATAAAGATTCAAACAATTTTTTTTTATTATAAATAAATGGTTAATTACAAGTTTAATGTTTGAGGTCTGAAAACATCTCAATACTAGCTTTGCTGCAATCTGGGCAGGAACGTTGTAAGGTAGTTCTTGAGTAGTGCCATTAAACCTTTTCGTTCTCTTTTTTAAGTTATCTTGCAGTGGAACAGAAATCCCAATCCATTGGATCTACTGTCCCATTAATTGTAATTTATGATATTTTCTCTAATTTATTTCTTAATTCTAAACACTCATTTCTATAAAATAAGGTCATAATCGTAAATGGAGTTTTTAGCGGCACATTTTCAAATTATAAAAACTAAATTAGTGTTCTTTAGACTTTATCTTTGAGATTATTCGGTTAATAAAAAAAGGAATTTAACCAACAAAAAAAAAAAAGAAAAGAAAAGAAAAGAAAAGAAAAGGAAAGGAAAAAAGACAAATGTTTAGTCCACAAGAAAAAAAAGGCAGATAGAGAGAGGTGGGCTGTAATGGACGAAAGCACCAAATTGGTACAGCATAAACCCCAATAACGAAGACCTGCTGACGTCACCACTAGGCCCCAGCGGGTTTAGGGATTCGCGATAAAGAAATAAGTCGCATTGCGGGTCCCACTAGTCCCCGAAATGAATACTACCGGCTATAGTGGGTTTAGCCGGTACCCTAGCCTAGCTACCTTGCAGCTCTACTTTTCCACCGTTGATGAAATTAAAAAACGGTGCGTTTCATCTTCATGCACAATTTTCTCTTTCTCTCTCCTCTTCCATCTGTGAAACTTCTCTTTCTCACTCTCACTATCAGAGATGAAGATTTTTTATTTTTATTTTTATTTTTATTTTTATTTTCGTCTCTGGCATTGGAATTGCTGATTTTGCTTCATCTTCTTCGGCATCGACCAGAGCGAACAAAGGAAAAACCGAGAAGAATTAAGGATTGATTCAATAGCGTTTCAGCGTCTCTCTCTTTATCTTTCTTTCTTCACTGCTGCCGCAATTCTTTGCTTTGCTTATAATCCACAACAGATTACAAGGAGTTTTGTTCCTTCTTTTTGTTTTCATTTCTTTTCTTTTCTCCCTCTCACACTTCAGTCGTAATCACGCTTCGGATCTTTATTGGGATCGACGAGTTTCACTTCCTCCTAATGCTATTCCTCTTATGAACCTCCGCATTTTCCAGGATTTCGCAAGGTTTGTCTGTCTCTTCATCTTCTCCCTGCTACGTTTCTTTCGCTTTCTTTTTCCTTGTGATCTGTTTTCCATTTGCTTGCTTCACGAGATGTCCAGGACCTGCAGGATTGAGAATGTTTTGCTTTCTTTTGCGTGTTGGTTTCTTCTTGACGTTGATTGGTAAAACTGGCATTCCGTCATTGCTTTTGTTTTCTCGAAATGGTGATGTTTGGTCCCTGACTCTGTAAATTATTTCAGGTTCTTTGTCTTTATCCCGCGGAACTGCAGTCCTCTCTCTCTCTCTCTCTTCCTTTTTTTCCTTTTCATTTTCCTTTTTGTTATGCACATTCTAGTTTACTTCGGTTTCCGAAGCTGCTTAGCCGGAGTTTGTAATTAGTAGTTTGTATAAGAGTTCGAGAAATCTTTAGATCTGTGAATTTTCCTGCTTTAACTTCAATTCATGTGCTCGATTTTGTTTTATTCTTAAAGTATACTCAATGTGGTAAAGCAAGGGGTGAATTAGCGGAATATATAACGACATTACTTTTTGGATTATCTGAGGATGTTCATGGTAATAATTGTTTAGCAATAGCTTTGACATGTATCAAGATGTTCTTGAGCTTTATGTTTCTGAAGTATGATAGAAGATAAGAATGTTTTAGAAGTAGAACTACCGGTGTGATGCTTGTTTTTGCAGCTGAAATTTGTCCGTGAATGAGGCATGTTTGCTCGTCCAGGTCTTTCTGACATCGTTTAATAATGTACTAGTTTTCAGTACCTGCTGTAGTATGGGATCCAGCCTAGAGCTCAGAAAGAGCTCAAGCCACCGGCATAACTCAAGGGCTGGGAAGGAGGGGGTCCTCCTGCCTCAATCAAAACGGTGTCCATGTCCAACAGTACCAGAACAGTTAAAGATGAAAAGTTCTGTTCGACCGCGTAGTGATTTGTATTGTGTTGCGAAGGGGAGCAATATTGCTCTGGAAAAATCTTCTGTGTACTGGCAGGGTAAAAGAGTCGAAGGGAGTCCAATTGGAGAGGACGAACTTGTTAGGTATATGTCAAACTTGCCAGGTTATCTCCTTCGTCCAGAGAGAGGAGAAAATCTCCAAGAGAAGGCTTTGAATGTTGGGGTTCTAGATTGGACACGGCTTGAGAATTGGAAACACAAACAGGTGCGTCGCCCAACCAAAGGTAAAGATGGTGCGCTGTGCAGTGGGAGTCATTTGTCATTAAAACAGACTACTGGACTGTCAACTTTCCCTCGTGTAACTCGGGGTGAAACATCAGATAAAGCACACTCTTCACGTCAGTCTGGTTTGATCTCATCACATAAGGAGGAGGGTGCTAATAGTGTCACCTCTGTCCGGAATGCCAGTCATTCCCACGATTTTGATAGTGGTTCAAAAAGTGCAATGAAGGCGAGGCAAAAAATACAGAGGAATTGCTCATCATCCTCATCTGGGGGAAATGTTTCAAACATTATGCAAGAAAGAGAAAGAACAAAGCGTTCAGATTGGTCGATGAGTTTAGAAATGGCGGATTCTTCTTCTCATGTAAGGCATTCAAGAGTCTTACCTCGTCCTAAAGGAAGTGCACATGTTTTAGGTGGTAAAGTGAATCATAGAACGGAGAAGGCAATTGAAACAAATATCCAGAAAAAAGAAGCAGACGAGAGGACGGTTTTAGGAAAAGGAGAGATACCGTCAAAATCGAGTTATGACATATCACTTGGTTTGAATGATCGTATGAAGGTTGAAAATGATGAAACCAAGAAGAGAGGGGGAATGCAGTGCTCAGATATTGATCTCCCTTACAATTATTTCACCCATAAGCAAGATGCCAAGCTCCAACCAAAACAGAAGCCGAAGGATTTAGAGGACGGATTTCACACCTTGAATTACAGAACATCATTTGACGAGAATATAACAGAGGTTAATTCGTGCAGTTATTCAGAAATATTTTCTCCCGAGGATATCCTCTCTTCTGAATACGGTTCTGATATTCCCTACTCAAGTCCATTGCCTTCTTTAGCTGACGTTGATCCTTTGATGGGCAGAATGCAAGATTCTCTGGTTTGTGATACTAGTGCAGAACTTTCATGTTCCCAATTGTCCCCTTACTCAAATCAGAAGCCAAGTTTGAGACCTTCTGAAGGTAAACAGATAGAACAAAGAGATTCGGATATTAAGCCTACCCATTCGGACCTTGTTGATACTCTTGAGACATTGGATGATAAAACCCCTGATCCAGGAGCTAAAAAAGGTAGGCACCCTTCACCAATTCGTCGTTTGAGCTTCAGTTTGGGACGGATGGGGAGAAGTTTCAGTTTTAAGGAGAGTTCGATTGTCCCGCAGTTAAGTTCCACATATACTTGTCCAAAATCTGGTCCAGTCATTTCTGAAAACACTGGTTGCTCAGATACTTCAGATAGAAAGAAGGTAAATGGACATAACAGAACTAGGTCGAGTCCTTTAAGAAGGTGGATAGAGCCAATACTGAAGCATAAATCCTCAAATCTTCAACATCCTATAGAAGGAAACGTCAACCCATTAGGCCTTTGGCCAACCGGTCTTGGCAGCGCTCACGAAAAGAAGCATGCTGAATCACCAATGCAAGCCCTTTTGCAGTTTACGATTAAGAATGGTTTTCCCTTGTTTAAATTATTGGTGGACAACAATAGAAATGTCCTTGCAGCCACAGCTAAAGAATTAACCCCGTCTGGGAAGAATGGATCAGGGCAGAGTTATACATTCTACCTAGTTAATGAAATAAAAAGAAAGACTAGTGGTTGGATACGACAAGGGAATAGGGATAGAAGTTATGGCTATGCCTACAATGTCATTGGACAGATGAAAGTGAATTCTGATAATAAACCAAACGAACACAACAATAGTAAATATATGCTAAGAGAATCCATTTTGTTCGGTGTTGAGATGAGACCAGGTGATCGAGAATCAACAATCATAGTGAAAAATAGAGAACTTGCAGCCATTGTTTTGAAGATTCCAACTGAAAACTCGAAACATGATGGGCAACGAAGTGGTAACGTTTTGATAGAGAATTGCATGGAGTCTTCCTCGGGAAATAATGCTGTAGTAATACTTCCGGGTGCTGCTCATGGATCACCAAGCAATGGAGAGCCTTCGCCATTGATCAATAGGTGGAGATCTGGCGGAGTTTGTGATTGTGGTGGTTGGGATGAAGGTTGCAAGCTGCGTATACTTTCCATTTCGAACAAACGAATTACATCCAAGGCGTGTCCTATCTCCAAGGGCCTCGAACTTTTTGTTCAGGTAAAACTAAAAAAATTGATTATGAACATATCATTGACTTTTTCGTTTTCATCAATTAATAATCTTGTCTCTCCATTTTGTTTCAGGGTGATCAACAAGATAAGCCCGTCTTCAGCATGGCACCTTTGAAGGGTGGGTTCTTTGAGATTCGTTTCGATTCATCGATCTCTATGCTGCAGGCGTTTTCCATATGCGTTGCAGTTTTAAATGGTCAGAATCCAGCAGATCCGTCGGAAGCAAGCAAATTTGCACCTGAGGAAAAAATGATCAAGTATCCCGATTCTAATGGAATTAATAGAGTACGTGAAAGGCAGCCTGCTAGTATTAGATATGCCCCAAACCCACCCCTCTCTCCCGTTGGAAGAGTCTAATCTCTCTGGTTTTTGTTCCTATCAAGCAACGGGAGATTCATCCTTTGGAGTGGAGCTGAAATTATTCTCTCATCCTCCTCGTTTTGAAGAATCTGTATTGGCTTTAGATAAGTGGCCAAGTAATTTTGCCCTGACTGGTACCACCATACCATCACCATCTATGTATAAAGAAAATAACCTGAACAATATATAGAGTGAAGAAATTAGACGCTATTCTACAACTTTTTCTTTCCTTGTATCTAATCTTTGCTTGCTGCCAATTCAATCAAAAATGGCTCTATTAGAAACCAAATTGCTCTGGGACATATGTTTTTCACTCTACATCATGTTGTTCAACTCAAAAAATGTTCAAGCAACCGTGGTAGTAGAGATCACTCGATAATGACAGAAATCAATCTTATTAAAGCGTTTGAATAAAATGTATGATTGGAGAAAACTCATTACAAATCTATGGGTGAGGCATGGTGAATACGGATGAACCATTGACCATTAGTTTTCTCAAACACGTTGGTAACAAACTGTCCCCCCCAACTGCTACCTTTTGTCTTCACCAATTCCACACATGTAACATATCCAACATCCCCTCTAGCATGAACTTGAACGTCCTTCAGTTGAATCTCCAATGGGAACTCATAATTCGCCCATACATACTCCCAGCTCGTTACGACATCGTCATACCCAGATATCCCCCTCATGCCCGGGTGCACACAGCAGACACTTTCTCCTTGTGCCCAAAGAGTTTGCATTGCGGCAAGGTCCCCAGTCTGAAACGATTCGTAAAACTTAGCATTGGCTGCCAATACTGAAGCCTTGCTATCCTCTTGAAGAGCTTTCAAGGTATCTCTGATTTGTGCGGCTCTGGCGTAGTCTTCATTTGCAATGGCGTTTTGTAAGTCCTGCTCCAAAGTTTCTGCATCAAGTATAATGCTTTCACCACTGGAATTCTCAGCTTTCAGTTGACAAGGTCGAAATGAGAGCGTCCTAGAAGTTTGTTTGCAGGGCCCTGCACTAGATATTAACAAAATGCTATTTTACTGAAGAAAATTCAAAGTGAAACTATACAAAACTCTGTATATACATCTAATCTTTTACATAATATATCCATTGCAGTAGCTCGAGATTTCAGATTTCATAAAAATTCACGGAAACTTACAGAAATTTCCATTCCTTGAATCAACATGATGAAGACTAGAGGGAAAAAGAAATCCACATCCTCCTCTAGACGCTTTAACCAAACCAATTTCATATTTCTTGGGAAGAGCAGAAGGAACATGATGAAACACCGCTCGCGAATGGTGCACGCTCTTCCGATTGCAGATGAAGGTAACATGATCCTACAAAATCATAATATCACTGAAATTTTTCAAAATTACCGTTCAGATTCCAGATAAAGATTACGAAAAAGAACCGAGAAAGAATTTAGTAGAACGAAGAAGGGATATTAATGTATTACATTACAGCAATTAATGCACATGAAAAGGCATTAATGATATAAAGAAGAAAGAGAAGAACAAAATAAATTGATTTTAACGGTAGAAGACAATCAAAGAAGAGAAGTAGAACTCACATTGCAGCATAAATTGGATGTATGAAGCGCCATGGTCGAGGGAATTTACAACATAACAAGGTAATTAACTGCTGGAACCTGCGTACAGGTAGAGGTGAGAGAGATCAAGTAAGATGAGTTTTAGGCTATGAAATTAGGGCTTCACTTCAATCTTCAAAGAGCGACGGCGATACGTTCATAAACTGTAGAGGAAGAGGAGAGACCTGGACCTCTGGCGTTGGGAGAGGAGAGGTCAGTTTTGGAAACTTTAGAGAAGAGAAGGTGGGTTCAGTTTTAATAGGCCCAAAATTTTAGGGCCTGCTGGGCCAGTAATACCATCCGGTGGGCCTTCTCTTGGGCTCTTTCTGTAAGAACAAAGGGACCTATCATTCCAAAGTAGGAGTGAAACTATGGTTTAATCATTCAAAGGCTACCTAAAATAAATAAATAAAAATTCCTAGGGCATCCCAGGAGCCGACGATGGATCAGTCAAGTCAAACTTAAGTCTCTATCACCAAAGAGGTAATATTTTAGTCGAATTCAATGACTGAAAATATGCAACCTTGATAACTACACCTACATCAATGCAGTTGGCATAACACATTTCCCAAAAGTAGGGATTAGTCAACGAACTCTAGAATAATTTCTTTCCACCACCTCAAGGGATAAGTAATATTATACGTGCTTAGCTAAACTAAACACTTATTATATAAATTTAGGTGTTCGGCTCGACACTACGCAAGTGCAATTTCTCTTGCAAGTCGGTCAAAACACAATTGCAAGGCCAAGAGAAACTTCAACCACAAACTTTAAGAGGAAGAGTAGAAAATCTACCATTATAGTTTCTAAACGAAGAATTTAAAATTTGTGAATAAAATTTGAAATTCTTTTTACGAAAATGACATTTGAATGCATAAAAAACGTTATCAAAATGGTGAAAGTATTATCATTATTGTAAGAAATTATAGACAGTATTACATAAATGTGACATGGCAGCATATTATTTCAGTATACATTTAAAAGTTTAATATTAAAATGGACTGGTTTATCTAAGCAAAGAGATATAAATTTAAACACTTGCTTTAATATTTTGATATTTAAATGGCTAAAAAGGTATGCACATGAGAAGTGACATATATTAGCTCAACATATATTATATGTCTACTCATTCTAGCACCCAAAAGCTAAATTCTAAAATTCTTATTTAAATAGAGGAATGAGATAAATTAATGGGTTAAATGTGGAGGGAATAATGATAATTAAGTTGAGTAAAATCATAGTTGGGTTTGGGTTATGTGGCTGTGACTCATCTCCAGGCTTCAGCGCAGCTTTATTTGTCAGAAAAGGTTAAAAACGAAGTCGTTTTGCAGTTTATGAAGTGAAAAATTAAGCTTGGCCTTTTTAAGTTGGTGGTATGTTGGTTGTCTTAGAATCATACAAAGGTTTTGTTGTTGAGATTCCTGAGGTTGCTGTTGTTTTGTGTCAGCCTCAGCTCTCATTTTTTGCTCATTTATACTAAATTTCAGAACCCAAAGCCTTTTTTCTTTTTTTTTTTCTTTTTTTTTTTTTTTTCCTTTCTGTTACATCTCTCTCTTCTTTTAATACTATTCAGTATTCCCTCTCTTTTCCTCTCTGCTTGTCATTACCTTACAAATAACAAAATCCTTTGTCTTCTTTTTTTTTTTTTTTTCCTTTCTGTTACATCTCTCTCTTCTTTTAATACTATTCAGTATTCCCTCTCTTTTCCTCTCTGCTTGTCATTACCTTACAAATAACAAAATCCTTTGTCTTCTTTTTTTTTTTTTTTTCCTTTCTGTTACATCTCTCTCTTCTTTTAATACTATTCAGTATTCCCTCTCTTTTCCTCTCTGCTTGTCATTACCTTACAAATAACAAAATCCTTTGTCTTCTTTTTTTTTTTTTTTTCCTTTTTTTTACAACTTTTTTTTTTTTTTTTTTTTTCCCCTTTACATGGTTTCTTCACTTCCAATGAATAGCCTCCATCACACACACTGTCTGACTATATACTATACAGGATGTCCTGTTTCTTAAAGTTATGTTTATAAACTTTAGATTAGTGTTGGAAGGTGGATGAGGGGATTGTTTTCTTCATTTTTAGTTTTAATTTCACTAAGTTTAAGTTCAGCTTTAATTTAGTTGTTATGTTTATAATTAGTTTGTTAATTAATGTCAAGTTCAATATTCGAGTTGGGAGAGAGCCTCTCTCGATGCCTACATCTTTTTGCCGTCGATAGAACCTCCCCAACGTAGTTCTCCTGACGATTTTTTTTATGACCATTTTGGCATAAGAAAAGGTTTGACCAAAGAATTTTCTTTTCCTTCGCAATTTAAAACCAAATTTACTTTAAAGGAAGTAGAATAAAAGATTTCATATGATAGAGAATTGTTGGGGCCTCCTACTAGTTAAGGAAATCTCTACTCCATAAAATAAGTAATCTCATTACAAAATCACCCATCAATTTTTGGTATGAAATTGACATCTAAAAATCATCAAAATTTGTAGTGTTGTGCCAACAAAGAGATATGAGTAGATATTTCTTAAATGTCAATTAAAAGAAATGTTAACGGTAGGAGAAAATTGACATTGTCATTACTAAAGGACTTTCTTAGCATCAACAAAAACCAAATTTGTGGTAATGTTTTGGGAGAGGATGTGTAGTGGTGTTGAAAAAAATAAGTAAACATTTCAGCCATAAACTAAAATGGAAATGTTAACCATTTGTAGAACTTGACAAAAATATAGTGTTAATAATTAGACAAGCCCATTATCAAAAGTAGATCATTTTAAAACATTAACAAAGACCAAAATATTCACAGTGCAACAAAAGAAATTTGTCCATTACATATATTAAATATCCACAAAACATAACTTAGCAGTAACTGATATATATTCATTCTCTTGAGGTTGGAGATTCAAATTATTCTCTTATATATGGATTAATCAATTTCATTATGTTCTTCACCTTCCTTTTTCCTTTGACCCACCTTCAAAATAGATCATAGCTCAAATGTATATTACTTTCGTTAACACTTTTTTCTTTTTTTTTTTTCTTTTATAATTACTTTCCTTCAGACTTGATAATTACTTTTCTTGTTCCTTGTTTGAAAAGCCATTCTTTTGATGGAATCAAATGATGTAGATATTCTGTTTTTGTTGTTTATCAAACAAATCACATAAAGAAATTGACCAAAATAACATATCAAGAGATGGGTGGCGGCCTGCAGGTAGGGCAATTATTGAATGTTTAATGTGTGACTCATAGTTTGTTGAAATTTTTATTTTTAGAAAAAATTAATTCATTTATTACATATAAATTTAAGTTTTTGTCTTCTCGAAAAAATTTAAACTTTTAATTTTGTATCGAATAATTTGTGAATTTTAAAAAATTTAAAAGTTGATGGACTAAATTTGCAGACACAAGACTAAAAGAAAAAAAAAGAATTTAATTAATAATTGAATCTATATGATCATAAAATCCTCTTAAAATAGTTTTTATTTTTAGTTTTTAGGATTAATTTTGTAAAATTCTCTTAAATAGTCTTACCATATCACATAATGAACTATTTTCTTTAGAGATTTATCAAACAACGAGGATTATTTTGAGATAATTTTCTCTTTATTATTGGGACTGAATTTGTAATTTAAGTATATTTTAGTTTTTTAAAAAAGTTAAATTTAAAAAATAAATGGTTTCAGCCAATTTTAATTAGTAAAACGAATCGGGGGCCATGATGGCCAACCTCCGAACTCTATGGATGCCTTGCCGTGGACTTGACCCCTTCTTTTCTCTCTCTTTTTTTATTTTCTCCTATTACCTTATTTTTAACTTTATTTCAATTATACTCTTCAAACTTTTAAAATAAACAAGAATGATAATTTTAAAAATTAAAAAAATAAAAATAAAAGAAGAGGGTAAAAAAATATTGATGAAGGGAATAAGGAAAAAAGAAATAAAATACAGAAATGTTTGGTAATAGATTGAAGAATTGGAAAGAGAGGAAATAAAAGATGAAGGTAGTTGGTGTGTAAATATAAACAGTTTTTGTCAATATATTTAAATCTATGCTGACTACCGTTGAATTAAAATAGCTTTAGCAAAAAAATATTAGTGTTTGATATGACGACAAATATCTTTCATCATACTATGTTAAATTTGAGAAATTATATTTCAAGTAATTGGTCACATAACGATATTATACTTAAAAAATCTAAAGGTGTTTGCCCACCGACTTATAACTTTAATAGTGTTTACTATTGAAGTTGCACATTTATTAAAGAATTCTATTTCTCTTTTTTTTTTCACATTTATGCAATAATTCATTTTTCAATTCTACACCCCAAATACAAATTTTCCAACTCTAATATTCTAACTTCATATTTTAAAATTTAACTTAGCAGGCCAAACATTTTAAAGGAATTCAAGTAGGTAAAAATATTATTTCTTATGTAATAAGTTCTTTTTTTTCCTTCTAGTACAACTAAAAGCATGTATATATTTTTTTAAAAAAGTTTTATGTGGGTTTTAAATCTTAAATCAACGAAATGAAAAGACAGTGTTGTTTAATTTTAAACATTTCATCTCAATCTTTCAATTTATCACTCTTGATCAATCTCGGAGTATTTGGTTTCTTTTAGCTTCAATTTTAACTTGCCTATTATATCATATTCTTAATATATATATATATATTATTTGCATACAGTCATTCTTGTAAATTAAAGTGTTATGGAACAGTCATTGTTGAATAAATATAAATCGAATGTGACGCAAAAGGATAAAAGGGGAGATTTGCATCGTCTTCAGGTTCTACTTCAATTTTGTTTTGTTTTGTTTAATCTTTTGAATTGGAAGTCAAGCAAGATATTTAATCAAATGAAAAAAAAAAAAAAAATAACTAAATAAAATGGCATCATTAAAATAATCATTCTTATTGGGGTTTGGTCAACATAGCTGTAGTACCACTTTCAAGGTTTCGACCAACAGTGAGATATTTTTGGAAAAAGTAAATAGAAAAGTTGCAATGATATATTCATAATTTAATGGTTAAACTTTTACAATAAAATAAAGAAAATAATTAAGTGCATCTTCTTGCCTTTAAGTTTATCTCTATGTAAAATCGTTAAATGAAAAATATTTGGTATTCAAATGTTTAATAGAAAGTTGTCACGTAACAAATCTTTTTCTTTTTAAAAATTATTTGTATAATATGTTTTCAACTTAATTATACCTAAATATTGTTGTCTTGGAATCATAATTTATCACATCATATTTAACATGTAGCGAACCTTTTTTTAGAAATATTTTTTATTTTTATTGTATGTAATTAGGACGAGATACATAAAAATAGGGAGTGTTTAGCCCACCAATTTTATACCAACTCAAAAATTCAGGTTGGCCTAAGCTCAAGCCCGTTGGTTCCATTTTGGAGGGTCAACCCAACCCAACCCAATATTTTTCGGGTTGGGTAATCAGGGTGAGAGAGAGCGAGAGTATGAGAGAGAGCGAGATAGATAGAGGATGTTTATGATAAAATGACATATGTGTTCTCGCTCTCTTGACCATGAGATCATACATTTAGGTTAACTTTTTTTTTAAAAAAATAATAATACATATATTATATGTGGGTCGGGTAGGGTTGACCCGGGAAACCCAATAACCCAAGACCCAGCCCGAAAATAAAAAATTAAAAAATCTGAACCCAACCCAACCCCTACGGTTTGGGTTGGGTAGTCTGGATTGGTCGGGTTAGGAAATTTTAGAAAAAGGTCCTTGGAACAAATATTTAAGAAAAAGAGATCAAAACTCTTCTAACAAAATTCAAAAGGAGTTAATTTCAAAGATTTGAAAAATACACCTAAAAGTGTTGAAAATGCTGGAGAAATTTTACTTAAGAAAAATAACATTAATTTAAATGTAAAAAGCTAAATCGGCAAAATATTCTATTTAATGATGCATTGAAAGCAATAAACGAATGAGCATTAATATTTACAAAGATATTGAAAATTTAATAAAACATATTGGAGGTCGATCTTGGATTCTAAAGAATCGACCTTCTCACCTCAAGATCCTAAAAGATCGAATGTCCAAATATTTATAGAATCCATCGTCGTATATTTTTTTCAAAAAAAGAAAATTAATTAAAATTATTAACAAACTCAAACAACTATTAGCTATATAATATAGTGACAAATATATATATAAAAAATGAGAAGTGCTAAAGAAATAATAATCGAGGCTATAATAATAAAAAATTAAATCAAAGTTTTAATTATAAATAAAAAATAAAAAATATATATAAATAATAAAGTTTAAGAATAAACTAACCACGATTTTAAAGAAAGAATAAACTAACAAAAGAAGAAATAATTAAAAAAAACAAAAAATAATAATATTAACCAAACTAATGTTATTTAACTAAGTAATTTTTTTTTCCATTTGTTTTACTCCCTTCTTCTCTTCCACTCTAATTTTTTTTTTTTTTTTTTTAATCTCACTTAGGGTTTTTAAAGAAGAGGAGATTTGAGTATAGTTGCTAGTTTTTGTTTTGGAAGAGAAAATGTGGATTTTTTGGGTGGTTGTGGAGGGAGGCTCTCTAGGATTTGTTGGGATAGAAAATGGGATTATAAAGGCCAAAATAATTTCCATAAATGGTTTGTTTTTAGTAGATTTTATTTTCAATTTGAGATTTTGCCAAACATAGGCAATAGGCAATTAAAACCAAATTCAAAATTCTTCCACGTTTGTCTTGTTTTAACAGAATCAAAATTATATTTTAAAGGAAGCCAGATAAAAATAGGTGGTTACATCCCCACGAGCCAATTCTTAGAAGTTGATTTTTGATGCATCTTAGTGTAAAGAACAAAAATTAGGCGAATTTGACTAGGTTGTTTGTGATTCTCAAAAGTCCCCGATTCACTATGCATGTACACGAATCAAGAAGCATTGGTCCATTAAAGCTGTTGAAAGTCAAACAATCTTAAAAGAGTTGAAGAATCTTAGTATCTTGAACGACTCGCTACCTTGCTTTTGATTGAATTCGACTCTGTTGTAATCGTGAGGAACATAAACAATAGAACATATCCATTAAACAAAGAATATATTATAAGCTTCCCAATCTGGTTGATTTTGTCAAATAACTTATAATCATGTTGCTCATGTTCCTGCAAAGTATGTTGGGGATGATTCTTATTTGAAAGATGAAGTGTTTTTATGGATTATAACTACTCTGAGTGGGTGGCCTTCGCCTTAAATGAGGACTTGGTGTATTTTTCTTCTTGTTTTTAATGCAGTATTCATTTTCAATATATCATATATGTGTGTGTGAGAGAGAGTAAAGAACTTTCTTTAATCTTTTAGTAGAGGATATAAAAGTCTCTGTCTATACATTAGGTTGGGTGAGGAGTTTGAACAATTGATTGATTGATTTATTATTTTTTGAGCTATTGGTTTATCTCAAGCTGGCTTGATTTATTTAAAAGGTAAAATGAAGATAATAATGTCACGTTGGATATGCCACCAAAAGTAATTAACTTCTCCTTTCTCAAAAGACTGAACTTTGGGAGAATATATGCTTTCTATTTTTATTTTCGATAATAATAATTATTAATATATATATATATTTTTTCCCAAACTTTCACGTGAATATATATATATTAGAATTATATATATATTATATTAATTAGAATTTTTTTTTTTTTTTTAAAAAAAATTGAAGTCCCCGTAAATTTAGGTATTTTAATTTTGGGCTCCCCCACATCGTGGGTTATTTAATATTGTTAGACGGAAAAATGAAAGTAGTGGCAGTGGAAGAGGTCAGAGGCAAAACGGCAAATCTTTCTTTCAATTTTCATATTCTTTTGTTTTTGTAATAACAATTAACAAAAATAAGCAGCCTTTCCCCTTTCCCCCTCTCTTCTTTCCTTTTCTCAACTGTCTTTCTCCATTTTTTCGATCAATTTCGCCTCTTCCTTCTTCCTTCTTCTTCCACCCACTATCTTCCATCATCCCACAAGCATACAACCATCCAAACCCCCAACCCTCTTTCCTTTTCGATTCTCTTTTTTTCTAGTAATGCCTTGTTTTGTTTCTCATCCATCGCTTTCCCTTTTGATTTTCCATTGCAATCGATCACTTGGGTCTTGATTTTCAACTGGATCTTCCTTTTCAATCTCGATTTCCTCCAACCGGCATTTCCTTTTGATTTTTCCTCGGTTTCACCGGACTTCGGTTTCATTTGATTTTCGGAGGGATTTTTATTTATTTATTTTTATTTTGGGTTGGTATTGATTCCGCTGATTGCTAACGAGATATCGAAGTTTGCGATGTTGACCTTCAGAGTTTGGCTTTGAAATAATATGGAAGTGGTGGTTACGCGCATTCAAAATGAATCTTTACATTGGTCGCGAAGCGTCAAAGGTAGGTTTTTTTTTCCTTATTTCATAATTTCTGAATTTTTCTGCCTTTATTTGTGCTTCTGAAATGATCTTTTCTTCTATTTCCTCTTTTCTTCTTCCCGGTGAGAAGCTATGGAAAAGATTCTGCGCAGAGATTAGTACGGAGATCAGCCTTCTCATCGAGAATTGGAAGTACCTTCTTGGTGGACTTATTTTTCAGGTATTTCTTTCAATCTCTATTTCTATGAGCATTAAAGCATTTTTACATTTTTTTATTTCCCCCTCTTTTAAAAAATGTTGGTCGGCTTGTTTGTGGGCCCTGTCCCACTCATCTTCTTCCTAATGGAAAGATTATTCGCTAAGGTTAATTTTAAAAGAATTAGGAGGAAATCAGATCCTTTATATGGTTACGAATTTTTGAACAGGGGTGTTGGCTTTGTTTACCCACCCCTTCTCTTTTAAATTCAAATTGATTTTGATACTTTGATGAATCCACATTATTTGTTTCTTATGCAACCAAACATTTGGAACCGGTGAAGTTTGCACACGTAATTTGTCCCACCTTTTAAAATTGAATAAAGTTTCCAGTATATATAATATATGCATCCAGTAAATCCAAAGTAGATGTGACGACTGAACTTTTATTTTCTTTTGGAAATGGAACTCTTTTTTCTATTGAATGGCTGAAGTATGTGGATGCCTTTAATACATAATTCTAGTTGTTTTATAGACTCTTGAAAGTTCTATGGTATTTGGCATCTATTATTTTCTGTCTGGAGGTAGAATTATGCTTTCTCTATTGTCCATAAATTTAGGAAATGTCCATTCCACCATGTTTGCTCTAGCTTAACTGGTTTAGGCAGGTTCTTGGTTTTATCTTCTCCTTCTTATAACTTGAAAGATACATCATTCTAATTCTAGGAACTTAAATACCTCTTGCTCGTCTCAGTTATATGATTCCAAGTCTTCTATGTTACGTCCTTGTGTTTTTGCCATTTTGTCTTTTGTCTTCTCATATGCCTAAGCCTAAGATATAGCTTCTTTCTTCTCATTAGTACATACATGGAGTTGCTGCTCGAGGAGTTCACTACATACATCGGCCAGGGCCAATTCTTCAGGACGTTGGTTTCTTTGTTCTGCCTGTCAGTATTGATCTTTCTCATCCTTACCTTCCCCATCTTTTATTTATTCTATTATTGTTGAAGTATGTGAATTTTGATATGTAGGAGTTAGGACAGGACAAAGCTTATCTCAGTGAGACTCTTTTCACATTCTTATTTCTATCCTTTGTTGCGGTAAGTGGTATCTTGGTGGTTTCATCTTTTGCTTGTTATTCCATTTCTACCAACCACCCTGCATTTCTTGCATTGCACAATCTTTTTCTCTTTGCTGTGCAATTGTGATGAGCGTCCTTGGAAATTCATATCTTTTACCAATGGAATCATGAATCAATTTTCAAGTTTAATTACACTCCCATTTGCAGAAATGAAATTCTGATAGAGTGTTTTAGTAATTTTGTTTTCCCAGATTCTGTTAATGATGGATTGCCCTTTTTGTTCATCTTTTTTTAGTACAATTTCTTGAACAATTTAGTTTACTGATCACTTCGAGCTAATGGGTTTTCATCAGAACGTTCTTCTGTTCTCTTAATGTTAGCAAGACATATAACTATGGCAAGCTCTTGAGGCTAGGCAAAACAATAATCCACCACTTCCTTTTGTTGTACTTAACGGGCCTGTTTAGCTGGTTTCCTTTTTGCAAAAGTTTTTTCCATCCATATGATATAATTGTGCATTAACATGTGTTGCCAATTGCCATTTATTATGTTTCGCTCTGATTGAATTACTTCCTCCTTTTCCCTATTCTTTGCAGTTTAGGTGTACTAACGGATTTTTTAAAATAAAATAATTGCAGTGGTCTTTCCACCCTTTTATTCTCAAGAGCAAAAGGATCTATACTGTTCTCTTATGGTGCAGGGTTCTAGCATTTTTAGTTGTGAGTACGAAAATTCATTCATTTATCATATCGAATTTTTTATGATTTTGTGCATTTGCATTTTCTACTCTCTCTCATCATTTCTCCGAGTTGGTTATCTTGCTTTTTAAACATCAGGACATTTTTGCATCCCCTAATTCAACAATTGAATCTGTTTTCACTAGGGTTGTCAGATTCTTCGTATCTTAACATTCTATTCTACGCAGCTGCCTGGTCCAAACTATCATTGTCGTGAGGTACATTTAAAAATAATAACAATAATTATTGTATGCTATATGAGTTGGTTTCCTTTGTAAGTGGCGTACTATTTCTTTTCCTTCTGTTTACTGTTGATTAGTTTCCTTTGTAAGAGGCATAATTCCTGAATCTTTTCTATAAATTTTTTGTGCAGTAGTTAAATTTGATCATTGTTTTAGCATTATAATTTAAGAACTCTGGCTGCATTATGTAGGGTTCAAGACTTGCCACGTTGCCGCCTCCAGATAATGCCTATGAAGTACTATTGATGAATTGTAACCATCTTGATAGTCTATTAGACACTTTTGCTTTATTCATTCTCTGTTTTCTGTTTTTCCTTTGAAACTGATTTTTATACAAGTCTTATTTTGTTGGTTCGATGCAGTTAGAGGTGTATTATACGGTTGTGGTGATTTGATATTTTCATCACACATGATCTTCACTCTTGTATTTGTCCGGAGTTATCAGAAATATGGCACACAAAGGTATTTATCCATGGATAATATATTTTCGTCTTGGTGTTGGCGTGTGCACCTGTAAATTGCCTATGCATACCAAAAATCTTTGTTCGTTACTACAGATTTATAAAGCAGTTGGCATGGTTGCTTGCTGTGACTCAGAGTTTGTTGATTATAGCATCCCGCAAACATTACACCGTCGATGTTGTGGTTGCATGGTAAGACCGATATGTTCTCCTTCAGATCTTTCCATATCCAGTACAATTTTTTAAAAATCACTGATACAAAAGTGGTTGTGTCTCTGTAGGTATACTGTTAATTTGGTGGTCTTTTTCGTTGACAAGAAACTACCAGGTTAGTTTTTGTAATCATGGCTTTATTATTGTCCTGATTTGGCATCCTGTAGTAAGTCTAATCTTACGAATTGGGCTTTCATTTTGCAGAGTTGCCTGATCGAACAAATGGGACTGCACTATTACCATTGAGCACCAAAGAGAGAGATACCAAGACCCGAGATGAGAGTCACAAGCTCTTGAATGGGAATTCCGTCGACCCCACTGATAGGGTATGTATGGTGAATAGTTCCTTTCCCTTTTGGAGTTGGGATTTTAAAATCACTCGTCTTCATCTTACTCAATCTAATATGTTCTTTGGTCTTTGTTCAGAGGCAGAGGACTCAAGTAAATGGCAAGATTCCCGAAGATGGGAACGCTGTCCATGTTAATACCACGATGAATGGGGCTTAAGCACAAACAACAGAACTGCTTATGGAGGATTGTTTATTTCTTACAATGTAGACTAATGGCTTTCCTTGCGTGTGGTTGGCTCCTTTTCCCAAGACTGGTAATCTGTTGTATATCCTATCTTATTGGGAAATGCAGTATTTAGATTTACTTGCTTACCATCCAATTTCTATCTTTATTTCTTCTTTTCTTCTGAAATTTGCCATTTGGATTTGGCAATAATTTAGGCAGGAAGTTAGAGGATTGAATCCTCATCTCTTCTTTTAGTTGGATCAAGGAATTAACGTCATCTAACCTAGTTTCATTGGATTAGATCATTTTATTTCACTTAGTTTTTCTGTAAAAATTTTAATGAACCATCAAGTCGTCGAAATCGACACCATTTATAAATTACTGGAAGTTTTATGTTGTGATTGTTGACTTTTGTGACATGCGAGGAGGGTTGTGGAAGGCTTGTTATTACTATTTTTTTAATAGTAGAAGGAGAGCCTAGCAAGCTATCTCTATGCTTTGAAATGGGGAATAAGATGTGTATTGCATATGGGAGCACATGACATTGCCTTATGCAATGGGTATGCCCACATAAATAAAAGAATCCCTGGTCAACTATGCAATTGTGTCTCAATCCTGTTTGTTTAGCTCTCATTTGAATGAACTTGACTTCATATTATTTTGAATAGCTAACCTTAAGATAGTTCTTAAACAACTTATTCACCAAAAAGTTTAAACTTATGGGTGAATACAAATTTAATATTATATCAGATTGAACTCTCATTCCCTTGTGGGTTTAAAATATGTAGAAGACTCGACAAGTGGAATTAATATTAATTGGAGAAAAAAATAACATTTCACGGCTTGGACCATCTATTCTAATCTTAAATCACTTGTTGACCCAAAAGTTTAAGCTCATAGGTAAAGGTAAATTTAATATTTATATCATCTAACAAGAGTAAAGATTTCCTCCAACTTTTGAGAGACTTGCGAGTTTGATGATGATTGTGAAGGCTACTAAAATAGATGAAAGATAGGACCTCCTTTCAAGTGTTATTTTCTCTTTACAATTTTCCATCATTTTTTCAGTTTTTTTTTTTTTTTTTTTTGGCCTTTTTAGTTTTACTGTTTTTTCTTACTCCTTTTATGTTATCTCTCATGAAATCGAAATGAAAATATACACGATTATACAAATGCTGAAAAAATGTTCATCTCTGCTAAATAGTCAATCTTGATTGTAGATTCTATATATATCTCTATCTAGATGGTCTCGGTCTCTTATATAATAACCAAAAACATGGTTATGAATATGAGATATCTCCCTTGCTGGTGATATTCCTACCTCCCGTTCGACTATTGAACTTTTCAATCTTCTTCCATTAGATCACAAAGTGACGTTGAAAGAACAGTTATAAATTTTTGCAAGCATGGCAAGAATATGTTTGAGGAATACAAATGTTAATGCTAAGTCTATTTCACCACTAAATTTAATGTCACCAAAAATCTGAATGAAAGGAAAATCCAAGTCCACCCCCCTTGGCTGTTTATGAAGGAATATTTACTCCACATAATTGAAAGAGGCAGGACAGGTCTAGATCGGATTCATCAAAATCGAGGTCTTCCATGTTTTAAAATTTCTTCAATAGTTTTCGAAAATAGTGGATATGATGGTAGTTGGAAAGAAACATCTCTTTCTTTGAACAAGAACAGTGTTGTTAACAAAGAAGTCACAAATAAAGCCACTTTAGTTTGTACAGATTCGTAACTATCGAAGTTCCAATAAAAGGACAGAGCCCTTCACGCCACAGTTTGATGAGTTTTCCTGACAGAATTTTGTTTCCATTCGAAAACAGAGAGGTCCCATCCCATACACGCCTCGTCTTCCCCGACATCAGGACGACACATGTTCCTGTTTTGGTCCACAAGGAAAATGCCTCTTCTTCATTTGAGGAAGTAATAGAAATTCCTCTTAAATTCCAAGCTTTACAAAAATGGAGATTAGCCTCTTCATTTCACTATAAAAATGAGAGCCTGTTTATGGGTTTCTCCTATACATTGTCATAATCAACGCTCAACAACCAAATACTTTAACAAGATATCATTCAGAGAAACCATATTGAAAACCCATAATAATAATAAGAAGAAAAATGAGGACAATGCTCGTTGGAAAGCTCAGAATCGTCAAGGATGTTCTCGACTGAACCACATTTCTCTATAACTTGGAATTGAATGGAAGTGCAGTGAAAAGAAAGAACTTTTGTGGGGAATGTTGGGACAGGTACATGTGTATAAGATGATAATCTATATGAAGTTATGGACACTCTGTAGGCAATTCGCTGGAGGGTCTTTTGCAGCTGCAAATTCTGCAAGTTCCTCAACCGGATTTTCCACCGTTTCGAAACTACTTTTTTCCTGGCAATATGTTTATGAGGGCACGTTGAAGTGGAACAGCCAAGATATAACAAAAGCAAATACCATACAAGCGAGTAAAAAATTCAGAAACCGGTGCCCACGCCAGAAGCTTTGGCTGTCTGATGAGGGAATTGATGCAGCAACTGTAGTTGTCGAGGAGGCGTTGTTGGATTCGTTAGATTGCTCTGTTACCTCAACCTCGTTTGGTCCGAGAATGTTCCGTGCAATGGAATGGCAAATCTCACATGTCCTAATAATAAGATTTAAGAAGATTAGGAATAATAAATAAAGTAGCCAAAGGAACAAACATGCAAATGCCCTGGTCCATCCATTTGATTAAAGAATTTTCACACAAAGATCACATGGGGTGAATGTATCATGTAATACAACCCAATCCAGTGTCACCAATTAATGAGACATTTGATTGAAACCCACAATAAATAGTTGATTAAAGATGGCTATAAATACAATCACCTATGCTCAGAATCTTTGTCCAGGAACAATACTTAGGAACCTTTTTCTTAGTGGAGTCAGATCACTTATCGATGGAATTCACGGCCAAGTGCTAGAACATATCGTCTGTTCGTTTCTCAGTGATTAAAAAATAACCCTTTTTCATATGTGTACTTACATATTCTATTCACTATTGATATTGGAAAAGTAATTTTAACATCAAATAAAATGTTGATCATCTTGTTTCCACAACAGATGGCATGACCAGACCTTACATTTTGACAGCTTTAAAACTCTTCATGGATATCTTTCTTTTGGCTATATATAACAACAGATATACGAGACTCAACAAACTCCACAACATTATTTTCCCTGGAGTGTTATAAGCATTGTGGAATAGTAAGCTTCTAAAGCAGCTCAGTACAGTGAGCTTTCAAGTAGTGACTTGGATCGAGCCAAGCTAATCGGAACAAAACCTATTATAATTGTAAGAAAAGTTAGATCAAGGGCATGAATCGGATCGATGAGAAATAAATTGATTAGAAGTGTACTGAGACAAGTTTATAATAATGGGTAACCAACAGCTGGTTGACACAAGATGGACTGCCATTTGGACATGTTAGTTCAAGAGAATTAGGAACTGAAAGAGCTAATTGTGGGACTAAACAAGTTGGGAAAACTGCAAACTTGGCATATAATACAGGAAACTAGAGATCTTAAAGTGATCTGTTGAGTGATCAATATAACTTTTCCCCACTTCAACTGAATTATGGTTCAGAATAGCAATGGAGTATCCACTTTACAGAGGAGGCGTGTAGAGAGAAACAGAGAGAGATTCCTAAGCCATCAGAAACAGGCCAAGGAACTGAGGAAGAAGGTTATAAGTGTAACTTGCTTGGAGATGCATAAATGCTCTTTCTTATGCTTTACTCTTATTTCTTGTTGTACGTCTAAGCTTTTCCTCTAAGTAAGCATCCTTATGTCTGCAACATTCAAGCTCGTAACACTAAGGAATTTTCCTTAAAGCTAAGGAAAAGGTAAGGTTTAAGTCTCAAATACATCTCTCTCATTTAAATTTGTGTATAGTCCAACCCCATGAGAATTTACACAGAAGATGCTCATCACAAGAACAGACCAAAGAAGAGCAGCAAGAAAATAATCTGAAAATATGAACTCAAAGAACTATCCAGCATAATATAAACATAGAATGAGTGAGGAATATGATCAGAATACATGGGAGAGAGAAACATCAAAAGTTGCTAAATGAAAACAGGGATTAGACTTACTTATTTCCTTTAATTTTGAACCAGGTTTCAGCACAATGCTTGTGAGCAGCAGCCAAATCATCCTTGCATGAACAACCCAATTCGATTGGGATTCCAGATTCTTGGCTATTACTCTCCAAACCCAAATGACAAATCCTGCAATCCCTCTCTACTTTAGCTGAATGCACCTTAATTTCAGTTATCCCATTTTCATTTTCAACCTCCACGGAACGATCCGAAACCGACGAAACTCGCCGAGAATCCGAAACAACCCCAACCTCCGGCCGAGAAACGAAAGCAAACCTATACTCATCGTAAGAACCACCGTTAGTCGAAAAGAACTGAGAATAACACGAACCCTCCTCGGCGTCAGAGAAATAGACGCTACAATCGGCGCTCAAGTCACTACCGCTGACGGACCGCCGATGATTCCCCTGTTCCAAATCAATGTCGGACTGGGAAACTTCCTGAGGCCCCATTTTCTTAACCCACAAGCTAAAACTCTTTCACAACCACTTCCACCACAGCCCAGGCACATATCAGAGAACCAACCGTCGAGGGCTCCAATTAATTTCTCCAAACTTTGGCATTTAAAGAAGTGGGTTATTGGATTCGGTAACACCCCTTCAACTCCATTACTTAAAGTTTGTAATATAGAATTGAAGAAGAAATTACAATAGAATTCATGGTTCTGTTATAAAAACAAGAGGATTTGGTAAAAGAATAAAACAATGGTCCGACAGACAGAGGTCTGTGCTAATGTTGGAAGGCTTGAACGGAAGTGAGGACTGCAAATATGAACAGAACGTGCAATGGGTCACCAGAGAATTCAGAGGAAATTACTGAGAAGAAAAAGAAAGAAGTGGCGGGGGGGGGGGGGGGGGGGACACAAATTACAAAAACAAAAATTGAAAAATAAAAATTGAAAATTGAAAAAGAGAAAAAGAAAAAGAAAAAGGTTCTGGAAGATCTGTTAGCTACAATACACAAGAATCTATGTTCTCAGTTGATTCCATACGTTTGATGACATTCTATGTAATGCAAAATGCAATCCCTTTCACTTTCATCAAACATCTTCTTCATGGAAATGGATCATCAAGTGACTGTCGCTAACACCAAATACTCATCTAATCGACCTATAAATATGTTAGTTGAATAATTGAATTATGTTATATGAGTAATTGAATTGAGTTTTAACAACTAAACATAGTTTAATTCAGATTTTTATATTTTATTTAATGGTATTTATTTATTTATTTTGGGAATTAAGTTTTGTTTTAATCATTAAAGTTGAGAAAATGGATAACTTAATCAGGAAGCTGCAAGTTCGATGTGGAAAGTAAAAAAGGCTGCTTGTTATTATTTGTTCATTTAAATTTGTAACCCAACCCGAAGACAAAGGCGAAGGCGAAGGCAAAGGCAAAGGCAAAGGCAATTCTTCTCTGCTTTGCGGCCTTACCAAAACTCCTTTTGTTTTTTTCCTCTTCTTTTATGTGATTCCATTCATCTTATCATTGACTAGGTCGCTGCCACTTCACAATCACTACTCCATTCTGATGCTGCCACGTGTCCTAATGACAAGAAGCAAAAAATGTAGAAGGAAACTTATGATATACATTTTTCTGTCTAAAGTGAAAGAATATCACACAGTGTTGTTGAAAATATGTTATTATGGAATCTTTAACAAATTTGTTCTCACTTAAGCTTTATTATATTAGCAGCGTGTTATAATAATAATAATAATAATTGTTTATGCAAAAGTCTGGTAGATCTTTAGTTGATTGGATGATCTTTGTTAATAATAATTAGAGTGTTCAAACAAAAAGAGGTTTATTTAAGTAAATAATAACAATTTATTCAATATAGCACATAGAATGTAATTGATAAATAATAATCCAAAGGAGACTTAACAGTCCTTTGTTCTAGGAGACTAGGAAAGGATTCTTGTGGATGCAAATATGACTAAAAGTTTGGGTAAATTTGTAATATGCACTAGCTATGATAGCATTGTTGATTAAAATAATAAAATTTGGGTAAAGTCTAAAGGTAGAATCTAATATCATATCAATATAGAAAGATTTTGTCATTTTAACTAGAAACCAAAGCATTATTACTATTAACAAAGGAAAAAAAAAAAAAAGGTGAAATACATCTTCGGTCTTTAAGAATTGAACTTGACTTTAATTTGGTCTATAGATTTTTCAAAAACTACACTTTTGGTCCCTATCATTTGAATTTAGTCTCTATTTTTTTCTTAAATTTTCAAAAGTTACATGTTTGGTCTCAAGGTTCGGATTTTAATTCTAATTAATCTCTAAAATTTGAAATTAAATTCTAAATAATGGTCTATTCATAAGATTAAATGTTAGTTAACTTAACAAAATGATTACGTGACAATAATTAACATATGTGAAAACTAAAGTTTGCTGATAAGTATATTCTTTATTTTATTATGGATAAAATATAAATCAATTTCAAATTGTAGGGATCATTTAGAAATCAAATTCAATTCTACCAAAGAAAGAAAGACAAGAAAAAAATGGAATTAGGATGGATAGCAACATTTTAAGTTTCTTTTTTTTCAGAATGATAGTAAAGTGGCTCTGCACTTATTTTTCATTCTTTTTCCTTGCTTCATATTATTTTTTGCATTTTGATATTTTAGTCAGATAAATTTCCTTTAAAATCTAGACATCTTCTTCCATCTCTCTTTCATTTTAGGAGTCAATCCCCCTTTATTCATTACCAATTATCTCTCTACCTCACCATTATTAATTGATCATCTTGAATTCATTTGGCTATTTTTCTAATCTACAAACATTTTTTTTTTGAAAATTATTATAAATAGAAAAAATATCAAACTATTTACAAATATAAAAAAATTTCACTGTGATAATTGATAGTGATAGAAGTCTATAGTAGTCTCATCGCTGAAAATGTCTATTGCAGTTTATCGTTAATAGGCATTGAAATTTTTATATATTTATAAATAGTTTTGTTCATTTTGATATATTAAACTTTTGAAATTTGTTATTTGTGTGGTAAGATAATAGAATTAGAATTGAATTGAATAAAAAGGGAGAGAAGAAATAGAAATTAGAAATAGTAGGAATAGGTGGGCCGTTTATTCGGGAGGGCCCAAAACTAATGGTGGTCCACCATACTTTGTTCAAAGTACAAACGTCGTGTGCACGCGACGTAGAGAGAAATTTCTTTATTCTTTATTCTTTATTCTCTATAAAATAAATAAGGAGTGTTTGTTCTATTCTTATTGAAAGAAGTTGACCCACTGTGGACCACACTATAATACCACAACAAATTAGTTGGTCTAATTTTAATAAATAATATTTTTCTTCTCATCAATTTTTGAGAAATTTACTCCCCAGAATACCTTGGTATCCTCATAAAACCCTTTTTATATGTGTATATATATAGAGAGAGAAAAATATGAAGATTCAAAGGGAGATAAATAGCAAATGGTTTAGAGTGAATAAAAAATTAAGGTGTGGTTCCCATCTCAATTGATTCATCTATTTTGGAGATGTTAAACAAAAACAAATTCACATCAAAAATTACAAATTATTGAATTTGAGGCTATTTAAAAGCCAATACGTGTCTCAAATTAAATTAAAGATAACAAATCTATACAACGCCACGTGATTCTATTGTGACCGTTAGGTCAAATAAGCTAATTTGATCCAATTTGGTATTAATATTTGAGTTCATGTTTTTAATTAAGTCCAAAAATGGCTTAATTCGACCCAAAGGTCAACCAAACCCATAATCTAATTTGTCGAGCCCAAGGGCAAGGTCTATGGACAAACCAAGCCCAATCTCACAAACCTCACTCTTAGGGTTAAAAATTTTGAGACGTTAGAGAATTTAGGAAAAATTCTCTGTACAATCAAAAGACTCCATGTGCTTTGAAGACAAAATATTTATGCGATACGTTCTTCAAATCAAGCGTAACATATTTAATAAAGATAATCAAAAGATCAAGTATTATATATCGAACCACATCTGCATAAGTTTACCTAAATTTAAATTCACCCTACGAAACATTGTTTAAAAAAACGTCGTACAAACAAGAAAAATAAGATTGTAAATTTGGCTGGAATTAAAATAGTGGAGCTTACTATTAATTTTGTTACCATTGAAGTGAGGTAAATGGGTGATAAAGGTATAATATTTTGTTGGCTGACTAGCGTGAACATTTATCATCTCAGGTTAAAAAAGTTAAACACGTGGCTTCAATTTTTTAAAAATGAAGGTATTTTAGCCGTTGGAAATATCACTAGAATGGCATCAGATGCTAATCTCTTTCTTTTTTTGCATCGGACGTGCTTGCTCCCGGGACTTGGACCTACCCCTGGCCCCAATTTAAACCAACTCCATAGGCTGGCCCAACTCTTATGGGCCGGCCCAATGTCTCAACATCAAATGGGAATTGTAACGTGTTGGAGCATCATTTCATTTTTCTTTTTTTAAAAGATTATGTTTTGTTTTCAAACAGTTTCTTTCTAGTTTATAATTGTATTTTATTTTTTAAAATGAAAATGAAATTTTAAAAATTACTATTTTTAATTTTCAAATATGAATTGAATTTTGAAAACGTTCCTAATATGTAATATCAGAATAAATAAATTAATATGTGAAAATACTCATTAAATAATTATTATACAAGACAAAAAAAAAAAAAAATTAATATTTTTGTTAATATATAACACTTGATATATATTTTATAACGACCCCACACATTCCATAATTTAACTAGTTAGGAAACTACAACCATAATCAAAAGGTTTCCAATTGTTATTGACTACAACCCATTTCTATATATACACAATTAAATCCCCTCTTTCAATTGAAGATACGTCACATATATTATTATTCAAAGATCAATAGTTTTGAATTTTGATGACCACACAAATATATAGTTGAACTAATCAAACTATAGTTTAAAATAATAAATAAAAAGAACCAAATAAATGGTTATGAGAACTGAAAAGTTACATAATAAAAATATATACGTATATATATATATATATTCTATAATAAATGGGCAAGTTGAATCAATTGAGAACCAGTCCAAAAAATTCCATCCGCGTCGATTTGGGAATTGGTCAATCTCTTAACAACATAGTTGACCTTGACTATTAATCCAATAATTCATAAAAAGGCTGAATTAATTAGTTTCCACAAAATACAACTAACTTGTCTGACAAGAAATATAGTCCTGAAAACCTCTTTTTTTCTTTTTTTCTTTTTTCCTATCTAAAATAAAACAAGTTAACCTGTATTCAGGTGTAATGATGTGTTAACATATTTAATTGATCAGTATTTTTTAAAATATATTTAACCTTGTATTTAGAGTTATGGATTTATATATATAATGCATGGGAGTAGTCAATAAATTAATTAAACCTATAGAATAAAAATTTGGAGAAGAAAAGAATAAGTAGGAAAAATAATTAACAAACAATGTTTTATTACACCAACTCAGTGTATATGGGGAATATTGAAATTGAAAAGAAGAAAAATGGAAAAGAGACGTACACACGTCTCACGTATCATGATATCAAAATAAAAGTGAATTTCAAAGAAATTCATTTTTTTTTTTTTCCCTTACAAGCATTACTATTCTATTTATTCCCTCAGCTGTGTGTGTGTGCAAGGAAATTAACAATAATGAAGAAACAATCACCAACCAAATAATAAATCAACTTCATTTTCACATGGGAGCTGGGGCATCAGCTGCTGGGAAGACCGCAGTGACTTCCGCCGATGACACAGGACCACCTGCGGCCGCACCGGAGCTCAACAACTCTGCCATGGCACGGTGGGGGTTACTGCGTTGTCTGTCGCAAAGGTCAGGCAAGAATACTCCTGCAATATTCATCAAAGTTTACATTATCATCAAAAGGTTAAATGTTCAAATTTGCTATTATAATGTATATGTCATATGTGTATTATCATTGCAAGGGAAGCAAGGTATAATGAAGCTTCCCATGCATGCAGAAAAAAAGTAAGGAATGTGTGTTCTGGGTGGAAGAAAATTAAAAAATCAATTGACATAATTAGTTAATTAGTTCTTTCCTTTAATATCAAGTTAGCTAGAGATCAAAAATTCATGTATTGAATTATGAGTTATATTCTCCTTATTCATTTTCTAATATAAAAAGTTAGAAGGCAAAATTTTACTGACCCTCTCCTGCGGCCATGTTAAAGTAAAGGTCGACAATGTTGGGGCATTTCTGGTAGCAGGCGGGGGAACAGAGCTTGGCGGTGAATTGAGGCTCGAGGAGGGCGTCAGAGGCGATTCCGACGGAGTTGCGGTCGAGGCCACAAGCGTTGATGCATTTATCGGTTTCGATGTAATCAGCCATCCATTCAACCACAACCTCGGAGGTCCTGCATTGATATTCAAATTTGCCTTCTTTCGTCTCTGATGTCTCCAACAAACATCTCTTCCCCGATGAGGCTATTGAGAATGCACAAACATCCACAGACAATTCCTCACACACAAGCTCCCCTGTTTTTTTTTTTTTTTTTTTAAAAAAATGAAAAGAAAGAAAACATCGTTATTAATTCTGAGAATTGGAAGAATTGATATAAATGAATACTAATTATGAACAACGTAAGGTAAGGTACCAAAAGTTGCAGAGACGAAAAGAGAGGAAATGAAAAGAAGCAAAGCCAATTTGTTGGAGATAGCCATGAGATTTGAGATGTTTGTGGGTAAGAACGTATAATTGGAAATGGGGGGAGGAATTGGAAATGGGGATTTGGTTGTGTATATGTAGAAAAAATGAAAGGGGAAATAATTGAGGAGAAAAAAAAGGGAGCGATGAGTGTTGTTTCAATATTCCAAGGAAAGGCTATAAATAGATTTAAAATATTAAAAAAAAAAAAACAGAGCGACGCCGGCTTTTGAAGGGAGGAGGTTGGGCTGCTTTGTGTTCCTGTTGCCAAACAACGCGTTTCATCTAAATTAAAACCCACACGTTTTTGGAACTAAATTTTAATTTACTCTCCAAAGTCAATTTTTAATCCTCTTTTTCTAGCCATTCACATTTCCACCCATTTGGGTTTTCTTTTATTTTTCTAAACAGAAAATTGTAAAAAAAAACCGTCCCTATAATATACTTGTAATTACAATCGTACCTTTAATTGAGCCATTTACACCACTCCTCAAATTAAACCACCCAATTTACAATTCTTTCAACGATATGGACAACCCAAAATTGGAAGAGATAATGAAAACTAGCCTACTTTTTGAGTTTGAGTTTGTTTTTACTCTTTGTTAACATCACATTCATTGAAATTACAAAAATAGAATCTCATGCATGCGGATTAATCTTTATTTTCGCCCTTCCGTTCTCTGCTCTCTCAACCTCCTCTTACTCTCTATGTCCTTTCTCTCTCGCACTCTCGTAGTTAAAAATGAAAGTGAGAGTAATTTTGCAAAATTATATGAGAATGATGTAAGCAAGAAGTCAAAAGTCTTAAATTAAAAAAAGTGGGACAAAAACCATTTTAGACTTGAAAAAAAGAGGTCATTTAATCAATGGCCTCATCCCTCGAACTTATTTTCTGCAACAAAAAGTCTTAAATTATAATTGCAACAATCATTGTACAAAAAAAAAAACAGAAAAGAAAAAATTTCAACAATTATCATATTTTAGGAGTATTTTTACAATTTGTTCTCTTTCGTTAATTGAAAAAGAAAATTGGAAGAATAACTTTCTTGAAGGTTTCCACGTCGAAGAAGCTTCCAGGGAGTGGGGTGCGTCCTGTCCTTTTCTTTTTTTTTTTTTTTTTCTCTCTCTCTCCTTAAATTAATTCATTTATATCGGGAAAATCGTACGTTCTTATAAAAGAATAATTAATTAAAAAATAAACCTTAATCAATCTGTTTATTTATTTAAAAGTTGTTTTAAATATAAAAAAATTAAATAAGAATAATATTCTATCAAACATAAACAGTAAAATTTTGTTATATTTATAAATATTTTTAACAATTTTGTTACTTAAAATAATTTCTCAATTATTTATCTTAAAATGTATAAGATTTATACAAGTTTATCAACATAAGTAAGATCGAGGATGTGAAGATTTAATGTCTTGTAGTTATAAATTGATAATTTTCACTCGTTAATTAATATATGATATATCAATGTGGGAGGGTGTTTTTTTCTTTTTTATTTTGCAGAATATGTTAAATGGCAGGATGCTTGAAGAATATTTTTGCACATTTTTAGCAAAATTATATTTATTTGGTAATTTTAACTTGCTTCTAAAATAAAATTTTGTTATCAACTATGATTTGTTTTTAAAAAATTTTGCTATATTAACAAGTGTGATAATTATTTAGAGTTAATTTTTAGATTTATTTATGCTTTATATAATTTAAAATAACGTCGAGAATGCACCTTGATGGTAGTTTATACCTTGATTTCTTCTTTTATTTTTAACAAATTTTAAATGAATCATGTTAAACTAATAAGGTTTTTGAAATCTCAATCAAACTAAAAAAATTGAAAAAAATAGTTTATAATTAGTCAAAATATATTTTAATTGATGTATTTGAGTTTTATTTTATTTTATTTTCAAATTCCAACCTATTTTAGTTTAGGTACTTTTTTTTTATAAAATTTAGAAATTATTGTCAATAATTTTCTCAAACAATCAAAAATAGTGTCGAAAATTGTTATAAATATTTAATCAATTTCCATTAGAAAAATAATTTTGAAAACTATGTTTAAATGTTATTGAAAAAATAGGGACTAAATTTATTAATATTATAAAAGTTTTTTTAAAAAAAAAATTAATGACGAAAATCATACTTCATAAAACTCTTCCAATATCCCAATTATCTGATCAATAGATTAGAAGTTAATATTATAAAAGTTATTAACATTATAAAGCTCTTCCAATTAGGATTAAATATCCCACATTTTACAATTAATGTCAACTAGTGAAAGGCTTTACCTAACGAGGATCGAAAATTATGATGATATAAGTAAGTTTGTTTTTCTTTTTTGTTTTTTTTTTTAAGGATATAAATATAATACATTAGTAAAATTCCAAGTGGTCGGGGTAGTTTTATAATTAAAAAGAGGAAATTTGGCAAGTTGTTTATTTCATGCAGTTAACAATGACGACCATTGTAAAGATCCCAGTGAGAAGTTGTCCAAGTTGCCAAGAAAGAGTTCCTTTGCACGAGTAAGAAACCTATGTATTTCCACGGGTCGCTCTTATCACAGCAGAAAGCTCCTTAAAGAATTCCCGCTCCTCTACTCTAGTGCCTAGTGAGACTATCCAGCTACGGGCCTGATTTTCCAATGAGTACTCTCCTCTCGAGGGAATACGATTGAGTCCTTGGGTTTTCGAAATAGTGTAAAAAGAGGTGCTTCGAATCATTACAAAGACATAGAATTTCTTTTTCTTTTTGGAGAAGAATAATATTTTTCTTTAAATGTTATAATCTTAATAAATGTTCTTAATTGTGAATAAATTTTGAAAATAAAATGTGTGAGAGGTTTGGTTTGACTTCTATTTTAGTAGTATTTAATATTTTTATTCCCTTTCATGTTTCAATGAAAAATGGAAACTTGTTTATTAATTACTACTATTTTCCTTTCTTTCCTTTTTCTTTTCTCCATTCCATAAATGTTAAGACTTCCACAATTGAAGCCCAAGAAATATTGTAACGTTTTCTTTAACCTACAAACTAGACTTTGTTATATAAGTTGTTTTTAGCAAAATACTTAACCGACATTATAATTTTGACTTTATATAATTGAAATTTGACGCTAAATCTTTTTTTCTTTTTTCAACTTAAATCTAAATGAATGATGTGATTAACAAACAGAAAAAAAAAAGTATATATATATATATATATATATATATATATATATATATATATATAGTTAACAACACATTTCTAAAATTTGTAGAGAACATATATGAGTACATATAATAATTGTGGAAATGGAAGATCGAACATCCTACCTCTAAAGAATAAGGTTATGTCAATTATCTTTGAGTTAAACTCACTTTATATATACATATATAGTCCCATAATTGATGATCGGTGAGATTGACACAAAGATGGAGTGAATGTCGATTATCATTGAGGATAAATTTTGTTTTGGGGATATATCAATATTTTAAGTTAGAAACTAATAATTATATAAATTTAAACCTTGAACTTTTGTAAGTGTATCAATTTACGGAAGACTCCGTGTGAAATTTATAATTAAATCAACTAAGCCCCTAAACTATTAGACAATTTTTTTAAAAAAAACTACAGTCTTCACTGTAATTATCCATTTTGTAAAATTAGTATTGGAAGAAGTCTATACAAATCTGAGAATAGTATGAATGATTTTGAAAGGTAAATTAGGTCTTAATTGATTGACTTATGAAAATTTAAGAATTTAATTGACTTAAATTATAAAATTACATGCAATAATGATCGAAGGAAATCCGAAAGAATGGTGTAAATTTATGCAATAACACTTAAAGTTTAAGAGTATAAATTGATATTTAAATTTGTTTTTTTTTTGTTGTTTTTTTTTTTTGGGACAAAAGGAAAAATGGGTCTGCTAAAACCATCATTTGGTTGAATGAAATATTTACATTGTTTCCATATTGTCCTTAATTTCCTTCCCCAAACGCAGCTATTTGTTTTCAACCAACCTGCTGTTGTAGGCGTCTAATTTAATTTGAATCTCATTTTCTTGTCACGTCTAAGTTTTTTTTCAATAATATATATGGATGGAGGGTAAGATTCGATTTTTTATTATTTTTTTATTTTATTTTATTTTTATCGCGGACATATTTTCTAAATGAGCTATATTAAGGTGAAATAGTTAAGAAATGTGCCCACAAAGAGGAGTCTAGTAAAAGATCGGTTGAATTAAACCAAATACTCCTAATTCAGTAAGTTTCGAGGTAAATATACATTTTGCTTTTTGAAGTTGGAATTTTGTTGCATTTTGATTATTGAGTTTTCAAACTCTAGATTTTAACCCGTGAGATTTGAGTTACATATTATTGTGCACCTACCATTAGTTTTCGATATGATTGTAGCTAATGGAAATATGTAAGCTAATTGGCATTTTTTTTTTTTAATTAAACTAACAATTTTTGTTTTTTTAGGTTAAGTTACAAATTTAGTCTCTTAACGTTTAAGTTCATGTCTATTTGGTCCATGACTTTTTAAAGTGTCTTACACATCCTTGACATTCAATTTTGTTTCAAATAAATCTCTAGACTTTATAAATGTCTAAGATTCTTAAACTTTCAATTTTATGTCTTTTAAACTCCTAATCTTTAAAAAAAAAAAAAGTCAAATAGATTCTTAAACTTGTAATTTTTCAATTTTGTTTTTAACAAATCTTTTAACCCTTCAACATTTTGTTTAAAAATACAAGTATCTAACAAGCATAAAGTTGAAAAGTTAAGGTTTGTTCCAAACCTAAAATTTCATTTTATACCTAATATATCAATTACCAAATTACTTTTTTAAAAAAAACAATGGAATATATCAAAGATTTTCTAGATATAAAATTGAAAGTTTATAGGCTTGTGAGAAATATAAAATTCAAAGTTTGGGGACCTATTAGATACAAAGTTAAAAATTTAAAGACCTATTAAACACTCTTAAAAATTTAGGAATCACGGACTAAATTTGTAATTTAATCTTAAAAAAATTAAAATCCTTTTTTTCCTCCCTCCCCTCTTATGGTTATATTGCCTCATTCTCCTCTTTCTTTTTTTTCTTTTTTTTTTTCCTCTCTTTTTATTTTTATTTTTATTTTTATTTTTATTAATTTGTGGAACTAATTGTACTTGTTTTGGTTGATTCCATTTAAAATCTATCTCAAATCTACCTAAATATCATTGTTTTTCTCCAAAAGTCAACCAAGTTGAAAAAAAAGAAATTATATAAAAAAACTTATTATCTGATTCTTTCTAAATACATAGATAAAAACACAGAAAAAATAAAAAACTACTCATTTCATTAATCTAATATCTGAAGAAGTTTACCAACATATGAGAATTGAAATTTTTATGGTTTCAAAGATAATGTTAATGAAAAGTCTAAAGTACTTCAATTAAGAAAGTTTAGGTGTCTAAGTGATACAATTATAAATTTTACATGATGCATTATCGTTTTTCCAAAAGAAATCGAACAACGAGAGTAAATTGATACACTTATGAAATTCAAAGTTTTGATAGATAAGATTATTATTTGGGTCGTTTTCAAATATAACTAAATGAGCCAACTTATTTTAAAATATAATAAAATATCACTATCTATTAGTGTTAGACACTACTAGGTTATCTATCACTAATAGACAATGACATTCTGCTGTATTTGAAAATATCTCAGCAGTTCAACCATTTAAAACAATCATCCTTACTAGTTTTCAAGTTTTAATTATACAACCTCCAAAATTTAGAGGTATAAGTTGGTTACATATGGCTAAAATATGCTAAAGTGAATTTAGCTTAACGGCAATTGACATTATTTTTTTCCCTAGAGATCGAAGGTTCGATCTTCCATCACCATATTCGTTATCACTAAAATATATATAAATAATATATACATTTCCATTCATGAATTTGGCCCTAAGTAAAAGTAGAGAATGGAACTTCTAAGAGTTCTATAATATATGTCTTAATTAGCTAAACTATGGAAGATTGACAACTAAAAATGTCTTTAGTCATCATATGTTGACCTAGTGGTAAATAAACATGTGTTTCATAAAGAGCTTAGAGTTTTTTTAACACTAAAATATTGTATGGTCAGATACGTTGTCTTGTGATATTACCTAAGGTGACAATTGATTATGTAAAATATTTTAAAGAAAATAAGGTTGAACCTCCAAACTTAAAATCATAAAGAAGGAATAGTTGACTGCAAAAAATTGGACGTTCAGCCTTAGATCGGCAGCCGGTAATGACGTTTTGCATTCGTTAATTTGGGTATATAACATATAACGTAGAAGGATTCTCACAAGTGAAAGTGAAGAAATACAAAAAAAAAAAAAAAAAAAAAAAAAAAAAAAAAAAAAAAAAAAAAAAAAA
>QLSR01000645.1:2441211-2460832 GCA_031780015.1 Citrullus colocynthis
AAAAAAAAAAAAAAAAAATTTTTTTTTAAAAAAAAAAAAAAAAAAAAAAAAAAAAAAAAAAAAAAGCAAGAAATCCTTTTTTGTGATATTCTGTCAACAATCAGCAGCAAGGACTGATAGAAAGTTTGTCGTAGAGAAGAGTTTATTTATTTGATATTTACAACCTCAGTGACTTGACCCATCCTTTTGCATTATTCTTGTAAAAGGGAAGATGAAAATTTTCAACATATGTATGAAAACACAATAACACTAATTCTAATGCTGCAATTGCTTTGTCTCGGCCTTTCAGTGCCCTCACTTTCCTGTTATTGTTTCTCAAATTTTGTGAAAAAAATTGCTTTGCATCTAAGTTTAAAGGTGGTATGCAATCTGATCCCAAACAATGTCAACCCAGAGGTCCACTGGGTTAAAAAGTGAAGGGGCAACCCTTATAGGGAAGAAACCCATCAAAGTTTATGTTAAGGCAAACCAAAAAATTATTCACTTTCACCATACTTTTCCATCACCAGAAACACCAACTTGAATTGATATTAGGCCCAATATATGTAATCTCAATCATAATATGAAAACAAATATGGTTTTTGGGATAATGTTTGAACAGTAAATATCTTAAATTCCGAAAATGAACATACTGTTTTCGCTTTGAATAGTAAGGCATCCATCGTTTTGAATAGGAAGCATTCCATGTGCAAACTCCCAAATTCTAATTCAACATCCACAAATAATTGAGCCATTGCAGAATTCATATACATGTTGATTAACAGGAACAATAGCAATTCCAATTCAAATGCTTATCTTCTGTCCGGTGAACTATCAAAATAAAATAACCTGTGATAGGAACACACTTTATGTGAGAATATTTTCAACAGAGAAACCTTGCAGAATAACAATTTATACGACATATGTAACTGATATTCTTCATGTTCCATTATCCAGATGCCACAATTAAGAACCAAAAAGGAAAAGCAATCTTAATTGACGATATAATGGCCTAAACATTCTACAGCTATGAATTGATTTAGGCCTTTCATAAATCCAACCCACAAACTTGCCAGAGACTGGCAAACGAACATTGAAAACAACCTTCACGTCTTTTATTCGTCATGTTCCACACCATCTTCATCTTCGTAGTATTCGTCATCTTCAGCCGTAGCATCTTGGTATTGCTGATACTCAGAAACCAGATCATTCATATTGCTTTCAGCCTCAGTAAACTCCATCTCATCCATACCCTCCCCTGTGTACCAATGCAAGAAAGCCTTCCTCCTAAACATAGCAGTAAACTGCTCACTAACACGGCGAAACATCTCCTGGATTGATGTTGAATTACCAAGGAAAGTTGAGGCCATTTTCAACCCAGTTGGAGGAATGTCACAGACTGTCGACTTCACATTGTTGGGGATCCATTCGACAAAGTATGAAGAGTTCTTGTTCTGAACATTGATCATCTGTTCATCAACTTCCTTGGTGCTCATCTTACCCCTAAACATAGCAGAGGCAGTAAGATAGCGACCATGTCGGGGATCAGCAGCACACATCATATTCTTAGCATCCCACATTTGCTGAGTGAGCTCGGGTACTGTAAGAGCTCTGTATTGCTGGGATCCACGGGAAGTGAGCGGAGCAAAACCCACCATGAAAAAGTGTAGACGAGGAAAGGGGATAAGATTGACGGCAAGCTTCCTAAGATCTGAGTTGAGCTGTCCCGGGAATCGCAAACAACAGGTCACACCGGACATTGTAGCAGAAATCAGATGGTTAAGATCACCGACTGCCCAAGAACACAAGAAATTATTAGAGAATATTCTTCTCACAGAAGAAAGATAAACTCAAGATCTAAGATCTGGTATCAGAAACTAACAGCTTGGAGTGGATAGCTTCAAGGTGCGGAAGCAAATATCGTAAAGAGCCTCGTTATCAAGCACCATACACTCATCGGCGTTTTCAACAAGCTGATGAACAGAGAGGGTTGCGTTGTAAGGCTCAACAACAGTATCAGAAACTTTAGGAGATGGGAAAACGGAGAACGTAAGCATCATTCTATCAGGGTATTCTTCTCTGATCTTGGAAATCAGAAGAGTTCCCATTCCAGATCCGGTTCCTCCTCCCAAAGAATGGCACACCTGAAACCCTAAAAATCGGATCCAAACCATCTTGAGCAACCATACACATAAAAGAACGCAGAAAGAGGAAAAATCATTAGAGTCGGTTAGCTAAAAGTACCTTGCAGGCAGTCACAGTTCTCAGCCTCCTTACGAACAACATCAAGAACAGAATCAATAAGCTCGGCACCTTCGGTGTAATGACCTTTAGCCCAGTTGTTTCCAGCACCAGACTGACCAAAAACGAAGTTATCAGGTCTAAAAACCTGACCGTAAGGTCCAGATCTGATACTATCCATAACACCAGGCTCGAGATCCATAAGCACAGCACGAGGGACAAATCGGCCGCAACTAGCTTCATTGTAGTATACATTAATCCGGTCAAGTTGAAGATCGGAATCACCAGTATACTTACCGATGGGGTCGATGCCGTGCTCTGCACAAACCACTTCCCAGAACTTAGCACCGATCTGGTTGCCACATTGGCCACCTTGGATGTGAAGAATCTCACGCATTTTTACAAGAAATGTGACGTGAAAATTGAAATGGAGATCGAAAAACCAGAGAAAAAGTTGAAGAAACCCTAGAGGGAGAGAGAGAGAGAAGAAGAGAAATGAAGTTAAAAGGAAAAGTGGGGACGGAGGGATCTTTATAGAAATAAAAGGAAATAACGGTTAAAATTATAATTAGGGAATTTGAAAGAAATGAGCGGGAAAGAAGTTAGGGTTTGCAAAACAAATTAAAATGGAGTGAAGAAAGAGAGCCACATGCACCAACGGCGTTTGGTAAAAGTAACGGTCCGCCGTTGGGTTTGCCTTCAAATTTTGAAAAAATATCTGGAAACAGCTGGCTTCCACCAATATCAAGGTGACATTTTTTTTCTTTCTCTTTCGAAAATAAATTATTATATAATTTAAAAAATTGACAGACAAAAATTGGTAATATTTTTAAATCCGCGCCCCGCTGCCTCGTAGCCCCACACCATTCAATTTTTCTTTTGACGTTTTCTGCTTTTCTTTTCCACTTGATTTTGATTTTTGAGTTGGAAAATATGTTTTCTTTAATTTTTTTAATTTAATAATATATAAGAAGATTTTTTTATTAACAAAAATTATATATAATTCTGTTGTGTTGTTTCATTTATAGGGACCGCACAACCAAACGATTCCTTAAACACTTTTTAACAAATCTTGATCTGTGATAAACTATTCTTATACGAATTACGGAAATGATGTGTTGCAGTTAAACGGTAGATCCGTTTGAAGATTTCTTTTCTTCACTTGATAATGGTAAGAAAATTGTCAATATGTTCACAAACACAAAAAATTACGGTTCGAATCCCACTCCAAATATTATTCTGTCAATTTCGTACATTTGCATTTAAAACAAAACAATTGAAGGTTTTTTATGTTGGGATTAAACAGTTGAATGGGAAAGAATATCATAATTGAGTGAATTCAGTTGTGACACTTATTTTTTGCATTTGAAATTGTATCGTTTATATGTAAAGGAAATAATATTAAGAATGTTATAAACATAAAATTTTCATAAATTATATTTTATTTGTAGATCTATGCCCCCACATACGTTTAGTCCATATAATCTTCTTAACAGAAATCTAATATAGATTAAAGGTGAATTTTATAATTAAATTACATATTTATTAAATTCTCCCTAGTTTTTTTTTAAAGAAAATATTTTAGTTTTTATTTCAACAAATGTGAAATTCAATCCAACTTAACTTGTGTAATTGTATGTAGTAATGTAGTAACAACCAAAAAGTATTGTTGTAGGCGATGAACAAAATATCATTTGTCTATCGTGGTAGACATAAACTTCATTAAAGACTACCGAGCTTAACTGGCTTTATTTTTAAATCATTGGTATTATTATTACAACATAAATGTTGGAAACCAAAATTAAAAGTTCCTTGCTACAATGCAATTATAAATTACATAATTGCAGTGAATAGAAGATTGTAAGATCTACACCATTAGATTAGTTTTTAGATTTGCATCCTGTTCGCTTCCAAAAGATGACTCTTCGAACTTCGTGAAAAAAAAAAAAAAATCTCTTCACTTCCCAAAAGTGTAGCAAACTCTTGAAAATAATGATTTAAGTATCAAATTTTGATAGTTTAAGCTTTGTTTGTTTACCATATATGAAAGGCAAGGTTCTAACTGTGCGGACAACACATATCTTTGAGCATTCAACTCTACTGTTGAAGAGAATGCATAAAGATGGATTCTTGAAATACATTATCCTATAAACAATTTTCAAAAGCTTATCAATCTTAGCCTTAGATTAACACAGAACTCTGCCTCCTAAATTAGCCCAGTTAGTACAGGTGATCAATTTGACATGTTATACCAAAAATAAATAAACGGCAAAACACAAATGGCAGAAAAAGGACAGAGAAAAAAGAAACCAAAATAATATACATTTGGAAGCAAGGATCAAGCAGAAACAAAAATGAAACTGATGAAATTGTTTGAATGTTCAATCACAAAACGGCAGCCACAGCCAGCTTAAAATGGCAGCAAAATCCATCAGCCAGAAAAAAGCACGGCAGCTACAAATGACTGCATCTTGAAAATGGTGGATGTGAAGTGGGTGGAGAATATATGATATGGCCAAAAAAAAAAAAAAGTTATGTTCAATCAAAATTGGCAACAATACCCGCCAGCCACCAACCGGCATAAAGTTGAAAACTGATGTTCTAAAATGAAACTAATCCTCCTACAACTATTGAACAAAACAGCGCAGTTTGGATCTCAGAAATCATTGATATCATCAACTCCATGAAGGAACCTTACAGATAGATAACGCAGTTTTTCATTAACATCATGGATCCAAGGTCTGCATTAAGAAGCACACAACCAATAAATCAAACAAACGAAAATTCCTAGATCTCTGAGAAACTCAAAGGGGGAACAGTTCAAATAGTCCAGATTACAGAAAACCAAGCAGAAAGTGGGGTAAGAAAACAGATCTCAGAGATTATCCGTTATCTTCAATTCCTAGAAGGAAATTGCAGATAGATAACGCAGATTTTAAATCACATCATCGATCCAGATATGAAGTTAGAAAAAAGCAATGCTTCATCTACACAATCGCAAACTAACGACTCTTCTAAAGTACAAATGCATCTCAGGAACAATATTCCCCATGATTTTCTTCACGGTAAATCAAAGTGCAAGGATAACAATAAGATTGTTTCATCATCGATGCTGCTGGAAAACATGAGATTAAAGGCCGGATGAACAGTAATATACGAAATAGAAGAAACGGAAACAACTTATAAGGACCACTGATAGCCGAATAGACGAAAAGAAATATCACCGACGACAAAGCGGTTTCGCAGCAAGAAGGGCGACGGGCGGTGGCGTCAAGAAAACGAACCCTAGCACTGTTTTCAGAAGAGAATTATTAGGGATGATCGACGAAGGAATCATTACATAAGGTGCCACAGGGTTAGGGGCGTAATTTTACTCATGGGATTTAGGGTTTTTTCCTTGCACACGATGATTTAGATTTGTTTTGTTTTTATATATTCATTAACTTTATTTTTGTATAAATATTTAAGATCGCTTTTGTTGATTTATGAATATTTAAGGTTACATCTATATGTATGTTCAAAATGCATTTTTAGTCCATTAGGTTTTTTTAAGTTAATGTCTATTTGTTCAATAAAGTTTCAAAATAAATATTTTAGTGCTCAAAATTCAAGAAATGATTCTGAACTCTGAGACTATTTGAATCGTTAATTGACTAACGACAAAATGATGGGATCGTTAAATAAGGATTTAGTTGGCTTATTTGGCAATGTGGATTCGTTTTCTTTCCCTCTTCTCTATCAATTTCTTAAACCCTTCCTCGATGAAACTTCCATTGCCATCTTCACACTTTTTTGGTTGTTGACATCATTCATCTTTTTCAATTGTTGTGTAAAGTTTCAAATAACTGAAGATGTACTTTCCCTTACAATGGCTCAATTATAAGAGCTTGAAGTTAAAACTTAAATGAGCTCCTATATTGAGTGACCTCTTGAATACTAAAAGGACCTGTGTTGATTTATGATGATAGTCTTCGTTCTTAAAATCAATTCAATACAATACAAAGAAGAATGATGTTAATGCTTCAACTCACTAGGCTGTGGACCTTCACCCAATACAACCCTCCTCAAGCTTATTTTGCCCCAAATTTTGTTATTTTATATGCCCAAACTTCTGTTTTTGGATGACACTTCTATCATCCAAAATCGCCCCCTTCCAACTAGCCAACCCGCATCCAAAATCACCCCCTTCCAACTAGCCAACCTGCAGAGTTGAGTACAAGCCAAAGAGTGCCTTTGAAAATGCGAACATAGGTAGTGCATGACTGTTATTAAATATTATCGTCAATATATTATTATGCTACATATTAGGAAAAATATATATATTATCTTCTCAAAGTGTATTGTCCCATGTCCACACTCCACTAAAATAAACTAAAAAAATTCAAAGTTAAATAAAAAAAAATGTTAAAAAGTTTCCTCCATTGTTTAAAAGAAAGTTATGTACTATCCTTAACATTTCATAACTATTTCAAAATTATACAAAACAAAATGAATTAAAAACTGAGATGAAAATTTGGACCGTGGTACTGTGGTTATGCTCGAAACAGCATGATAAGGTTAAGATCCCATGTAATCAACTTACATAGGATAACTTCAAAAGAACGGATTCTAGACATTTGCATTCCTTACACATGGAAGCTTTGATTCATCTGCTTCATATCCATTTGCATCGAAGTAGTCGTGGACAAATAAAAGCCACAAACACCTCCTCCAACTTCCACCACTTATTCCATGGTGAACTTCCCAATTCCAACCCCTCCTTCAAGCAACCGCCTTTCTTCTTAACGTATAAATCAGCAACCCTGAACCTCCTTAACTAAGTTTTCCTAATATGGGTTTGATTCTCGGAAAGATCAGTGTTGAAACCCCCAAATACGAGCTCATTCAATCCACTGCAGACTACGAAATCCGCAAATACGAGCCATCGGTGGTGGCCGAAGTTACCTATGATCCGACCCAGTTCAGAGGCAACAGAGACGGTGGCTTCACCGTATTAGCAAAATACATTGGAGCCATTGGCCAGCCACAGAACATCAAGTCCGAGAAGGTAGCCATGACGGCGCCGGTGATCACCAAATCGGAGAAGATTTCGATGACAGCTCCGGTGGTGACGGGGGGCGGCGGCGGCGAAGGGAAGCCGGTGACGATGCAGTTCGTGCTACCTAGCAAGTACAAGAAGGCGGAGGAGGCTCCTAAACCGGTGGATGAAAGTGTTGTGATAAGGGAAGAAGGGGAGAGAAAACTCGCCGTCGTGAGATTCAGCGGAATTGCGACGGAGGGAGTGGTGGCGCAGAAGGTGGAGAATCTGAAGAAAAGCTTGGAGAAAGATGGGCATAAGGTGATTGGGGATTTTGTGTTGGCGAGATATAACCCACCTTGGACATTGCCTTCTTTGAGAACTAACGAAGTTATGATACCAGTAGAATGATTCGATTTGTAGCGTTTTTAGGCATTCCGTGTTCGATAATGATGTATTAGTACCATTTCTAGGCTCTGTTTCTTTCTTCTGAATAAGACTCATGTATGACAAACTGGGTTGCTCCAAACTTGTATTTTAGAACCTATAGATCAGTTTGTGTTCTTATAAACAGAGGATTTTTGAGGTCAATGAATATGCTGGGTGATTCTTCCTACAAGTTTGTGTGACCAAAAGAAATGAACTCAGAAAGTGGGTTGACAACAAAAAAGCAAGCTAAAATTAAGAGCATTAGAGCAAAAACTAGAGTGTTAATCTGCTCTAAAACTAGAGTGTTAATCTGCCATTCAAGAACAAACAAACATATTACCAGTAATGGAACTACATTTCACTCAATTCGATCATGTAATGCTTCAAGATACAATAATTTAGAGGGAGTTCTTTCACGTTATATACTGAAATCAACCAGAGAAGAGCTTGATGATGATGATGATGATGTTGAAAAGAATGAGTGGAACTCTCAAGAATTGGCATGCATGGATGAACCCTATTACCTGCCCTTTGAGCGTGCTTCTTCTTTCTCTCGACATCTCTGCTAATGTCCATCCTCTCCGAGCAAGAAAACGATCCTCGTTCAGAATTGCAAAGGCATTTGCAAACAGTAGAAGCCCTTCTAAGAAGGTCCAGAATCCCATATCTGCTTCATGTGCAAAAACGAGAGAACTTGTCAAATCATGAACCGATCAAACTTTAGAACAGAAAAATCAAAGGGGGTTTCCGATATTGGAAGAAATCATGAAGGAAATCTTATGATTTGGTAACATCCATCACGAATTTTTGGACCCAGAAGAAGAAATAAATCCAAACTGAACATAATCAGATAGAGATTCTCGTTTTCTCACCTTTCTTTTGATGGATTCTGAGTGCGAGCGAGATAGAGGGGTTCAGCTTTGGAGAACAGAGGTGGAAGATTAATCAAAGAAACAACCTGTTGATTCTAGTGGAAGAAAGGAATTGAGGGGGACGACCGCTTTAATCGAACGGTTGACAGAGACTTTCAGATGAAGAAGTGGAGTTATAGCCGTAGGATGAACGTCAAAGCATTGATAACTCCGACAGTTTTCTATTCTATTTAGCGAGAAAAAGACAAACCAGCTCGACAGTAGCTTTCTTTTGGGTTTTTGGGTTCCAAGATAAGTTTTGTTGGCAAATTTGGATAAACCCTAAAACTTGAAGCACTCATGGGTTCATTTCAGCTTCTTGCTTCAACCCTTTCTCTCCCACATCTTCAATTTTCCTGTTTTCTTCCTTTCTACTCATCAAATTACAGAGCTAAAACTCTAGATTTATCTCTGATTTTCAACCCACATCATTTACAGGACTCGTCTAAATCCCTGAAACTAAACCCACCAAGAGCTTCCGTCGATGGCGACGGCAATGGGGTTGTTGAAACGCCCCCCCCCACTCGCCGAGGGAGGAAAAAGGGAACTACATCTCTATCTTCTTCTTCTACTGCTACTCAAAAGAAAACAAATCGTAATAAGAAATCCCAAATCACAGATAAAACCACAGAAGGGAACTCATTTGATCAGGTCTCCGAGGAAAAGTCAATCGATTCAATAGCAGATAATTACGACGATGGAATGGACATACCATACGAAGATCCTCCACTGATCTGCTGCTTCGGCGCCGCACAGAAAGAATTTGTTCCCTCAATTCGTGTTCACGATAACCAGATGCATCCTGATAAGTACTCGGAGTGGAAAATGCTCCAATGGGATCCCCCGGAGTTCGCTAGGGCACCGGGGGGATCGCCCTCCAATGTCGCTATATCTCACGTTAGGCTCGGCGGACGAGCTGCGTTCATGGGGAAAGTAGGGAAAGACGATTTTGGGGACGAGCTCGTGTTGATGATGAACAAAGAGAAGGTACAGACACGAGCTGTGAAGTTTGGTTTGAATTCTAGAACGGCCTGTACTTACATGAAGATCAAGTTTGAAGACGGAAAGTTGAAGATGGAAACGGTGAAGGAACCAGCCGAGGATTCTCTGCTTATCTCTGAACTCAATCTTGCGGTACTCAAAGAGGTAAATCAGCCAATGTTCATTCAAACTGGTTGTTTCATTGTTTGTGTTTAGAGATTTGTTGAAAAGAGAAATTGTATTTGTTTCATCGCAGGCAAGAATATTTCATTTCAATTCAGAAGTTTTGTTGTCCACTGCAATGGAATCAACGCTCTTCAAGGCAATCCAGTTGTCCAAGAAGTTTGGTGGGCTTGTCTTTTTCGATTTAAATTTGCCATTGCCGTTGTGGAAATCTCGAGACGAAACTCGAGAATACATCAAGAAAGCCTGGAATGAAGCCAACATTATTGAGGTTTCGAGGCAAGAACTGGAGTTTCTGCTAGATGAAGAATACTATGAAAAGAAAAGAAACTATAGGCCTCAATACTATGCTCAAACTATTGAACAAACCAAGAATCGACGAGATCATTACCATTACGCGCCAGAGGAGATATCACCCTTGTGGCACGATCGCCTCAAGTTATTGTTCGTGACGGATGGAACATTGCGGATTCATTACTATTCTCCTTCATTTCATGGCGTGGCGGTCGGTACAGAAGATGTGCTTATCACACCGTTCACCTGTGACAGGACGGGCTCTGGTGATGCTGTTGTGGCTGGGATCATGAGAAAGCTAACTACTTTTCCGGAGATGCTTGAAAACCAAGATGTTTTGGAAAGGCAGCTTCGATTTGCAATCGCAGCAGGGATTATTTCTCAATGGACAATTGGTGCAGTTAGAGGATTTCCTACTGAAAGTGCAACACAGAATCTGAAAGAGCAGGTTTATGTGCCATCAATGTGGTAGGATACGATAGCGCTCTTGTGGCATATTGGATTCAAAAGAATGAAGTGTATTGGGTATGCATTTTGAGTTATAGAACAATCCAGTGAATGTATAGTATTTCTTTCTTCTCTGATATCTACCTCTGTTCTTAGTCACAAAAGATAGCTAGAATGGATGAGATTGGAAAGATTGCTGGACTTTGAATAGGCATTAGAGTTAGAAGTGTTAAAAATGAACAAAAAATATAAAAATAAAAAGAGAGAATCATGGAAGAAATGGGAATTTACCTTTCCCTTTCCAAATGTTTACATTATGAATCAAGGGGATAATAATGCAAAGAATAACGAATGGAATGAATAATTTTTTTCTCCACTATTGACAGGGAAGCTGTCTGTGTAAAAACTAACCTGATTTACTATTAAAAGGAAAAACTACATCTGAACTGACTCTAATTCACCTACCACAATCCTATTATCCATCCATTTACCTAAAAAATGTGGATTTTTTTTTTTTTTTTTTAACTTCTGCTTTTGAAGCCAAAGGAAGCTAGCAAAACCTCGGTATTAACCTCCATCTGGGTTATGTATTGAACTCATGGCTTGAAAAATGCCGGTCAAATTTGAGGAACGCATAACAGCGTGGTGTGGCCTGGAGCAATGGGCACATCTCATCAATTTAGCAGAAGATGCAACGAGTCTGCAGTAAATTCATAATTCTATCTCTGCAGTGAAGCCTGAAGACTTTGTTTTTCATCAATTTTTAATCTTAATGTTTGGTTCTGAGGCTTGTTGCAAAGACAGCCAGGATACGGATTCGCGTAAAAGTTCTCCTCTAGCCTTGGAGTCTCTCCAGCTTGTCTAAAATATGGGGCACCAAGTCTGTCTTTATGCAACTCCTTCACTTCTTTGGAGAATTCTTCCCAAGAGATTGCCTCCTCCTCAAACTGATCAATCAACCTGACTAGATTTTGCCTGAAAAATGAAGAGAGAGTTGATATTTAGCCTCAGTAGTCAAAACAACAGACAAAGATGATAATAGTGCCTTCTGAAAGGCTGTGTGTGAGAAGTGAAAACAAACCTGTCAGGGTTTATAGTCTTTCTGAATCCTTCAAACCTCCTATGTCCCTGCACTGCTTTAGCCATGTTTCCATCATATGTATAAACAAAGACATCACTCTCTACTGCCACAATATAATCCAAGGCAGCCATGCGATTCTGATATGGCTTAAATGGCTCCAGTTCCTCCTCAGTTGCAAGAGTTGAATGAGAAAAGAAATTGGGGTATTCCAATTGAAAGGCCTCCATACTATCGCTGCCATAAATCTCCCCTGCGACAATGTAGATTTTCGTCGTGGAAGGGTAACCCAAGGCTTTCAGCAACATGGCTGCTTCCATAGGAGTCATTGGGCAGCCCCCTAGAAGTCGTTTTTCTTTTGCATCTATCTCTTTCTCCTTCCAATGCTTGACATTGTATCTCATGACTTTGAGCTCCTCATTTTCCTCTGCCGTCAGGTTGTGGCTGCAGCCTGTGAATGCAAGCATATCTTTCTCATACCTGAAATGAACATTTACATGTTTTGGTTACTCTATCAGCATATCAAAATCAGACTGCAATGCAAGTACTTGAACAGGTGAGAGTACCTCAGATGGAGAGCGATATATGGTTCATCATCCTTCCTTAATCTATCAACTAAGACCTTCCCAAGATCCTCAATCTCCTTGGTGAACCGTAGAGCTTCGTAATTGGCACGGCATCGAAGCTTCTGAACATAAGATGGCAAACCATTATTAGCAATACGAGAATCAGTGTGTGTGAGCATCAACACTTTGTGTCGCTTTAACAAATGTAGCATCTCTCCTCGGTAATAGCTAGCCTGCATTTAAACAGATTGTGAGCAATAACATCCAAATAGTTGGCAAAAAACAACATCAAAGAAATATGACTGGCATCTAGACTAGAATTGATGTTTTCTTAAACCTTGGACCAGGAAACTGGAGCTTTGACAAAGGGTTTCACCGATGCCAACCGGCGAGGCAGGGTTTCAACGATTTCAATATCATCTCTTAGAACATTGATGAAGTGCTTCCAGTCAAAAATATCTTTAAAGTCACTGCAAAAACCAAAGTTTACAAGTTATATACAAAATCATCAGCTAGCAAAGAGTTGGGAGTAAGAATGAAATGAAAAACAAAAGTACCTTGGGTCTGTCCAAAATGACTCATGATCGAGGGAAGGAAGAACAAGGGTTGCATTCATAATCTTAGCAACAGCAACCATGTCACATATCTGGAAGCAAGTCAAGAAATATCTCAGTCAGAAAGAGGTCCATCGCTATGATTTAGCTGACAAAATTTGAAAAACCATTGAAAACATCTCACCCCTGTTCTCATCTGATTCAATCCCCCATTGGCATGTACAAGAAGATATCCATTTGTTTTACCTCGAGGTCCTATCATATAAAATTTAGAAATGAGAAATGAACTCAATGGGTTCTAAATTCCTTGCTATACAGAATAAAGAAACTGTTAGACATACTTATTCGATTCCTGGGTCGAATAATACACTGATAGAAATTGTCGCTTCTTGGTTTCATCCAAATTTCAGGCGTCTGCTAAAAACATAATATCAAACAACCTCAACATAATCAGTAATGAATCTCATAAATTCCAACTATAACTTAAACATACAATTTTGAATATCATTAATTACATTTATTGAACTGAGTTATTCAAAGTACAAGAAACGAAACGAAATAGGATGCATTTATTGCCAACCCCTTTACTATTTAATGGAGTCAAAACTTTACCGGAGGATTAGAAAAACCCAACAGTATCACCAACATACAATTCCAGAAACAGTTCCGGAATGAATGAGATGCAAAATAAAATAAAATAAAAACAAGAGGTTTTTTATTCCAGAAAAGGAAAAGAAGAGTAGAAAAAAAAATTAAAATTCAATTCCTCGACAAGGACCACACATCACGCCATCTTCCCTTTTGACTAAGATTAGATATCATTTAATTCTATTTGGCGATGGAATATTTTCCAGAGCGAAACCTGGGTGAAAAAGGAAAATAAATTTAAAAACGAAGGAAAAAATAAAATTACTCACAGAAATCTTTTCGAGACGGCGTTTGGGAACGACGGCTTCGTCCTCGGCGACGGCCCTTTGCGCCATAGCCCAATCCTCTTTGAACGTCTGTATGATCAGTTGTCCTTTATCGATCATCTTCCCATTAATCTCGACATGTGAATTAAGGAAGGAGAATTTGAAGAAGACAGTTAAAACAGCCATGAACATCAAAATTCCAAAAATCTTACGGCCAAAGTTTCTTCCGGATCCTAATGATTGAAGGATCATGGCCGTCAATAAAAACCCTTCTTCCATTTTGAGAAGCCAAGGCTCGGGAACCCAACACAAGGCCCGAGTCCGAAACAAAAAGTGCCTAATCACGGGATGATGGTGGTGATGGTGAAGGTGGGACCCGGCATTGGAGCCGTTGGAATTGTCTTCTTCGTCATACAAATCTGAAGAGTTGGAGAGACGACTATCGGGGTCCATAAAGTCTGCTACGCGTCGTCTGGTCTTGGTGGCGGGTCCGCCGTGTCGTGGACTTCCATTGCAGGAATTACTCGGACCGCTGGAAGCCATCGCCGGGAGAATGAAATAGCAGTATTTGTGTGTGTTGCTGGTTAATGGGTTGATTGTTGTTCGATCCAGAGAGATTGAGAAAGAAAGAAAGAAGAAAGAGATGGAAAATCCCAAATGTCGATTTTCTGTGAATATGGTTTCGAAAAAGAAGAGGCCGCCCGAATTGTATGGCCGGCAAGGGCGTGAAAATAATTTCGAGTGTTTATATATAGCTCTGAAAATATACCTGACGATGCCCAATGCTTCTCTTCCCTTTTTCCACTCTCTCTCTCTCAAACCAAATGATTACATATGGATTTATAGGCCACATTTTACTGCCAAATTATAGAATAAAAAAAAATAAATAAATAAAAAGTTTCCTTTTCTATATTCTTATTTTTCGACCCTTTTTACAACTTAATTTATATACCAACAAAACAAGAAGAAAAAAAAAAACACCAAAGTTTTTTCTTTAAGCGTTTCATTTTTAGTCATGGAATTTTGAAATTTTAAGATTCATATTAGAATTTTTTTAGTTATTAAAATAATATGAAAATTGACACATAGATAGACATATATGAGGTCATTTATGTAAATTAACGTTCAAAGATTAACCCTCCATATTTTAAGATGAATAAATAGTACCAACGATTTTGATCTACGGTTGGCAAATAACATCACATACGTCATATAAATTTTACATATTCATTATCGTGTCAATTTCCACCATTTATTATAATAAAAATATATTTTTTAGAATAAGTTCAAAGATAGAAATGAAACTTTTCAAAGTTTATAAGTACAAACCAAATCTGAAAGTTAGAATGATTTAATTGTCTTTTTATTATACATAGGAGAGGAGAATCGAACCTGTGATATTGGTGGTGCAAGATTAAACGAATATCATTTTGGCCTATTTAATTAATTGATGTATGTTGATAAGCATTCGTTTAATTTTTTTTAATTCCTTTTTTAATTTCCAAGTTATCTAATTTATCCCCACGCTGAATTTAATAATGAAGGGATGTATGTCATCGAATATTGCATTTTATGGTTTTATTTCTATTTAATTGCACAGTCAGATGAAATGAGAGATCAAATTTGAGTGTTTTGATGATTAACGTTTTTTTCCTTTTTTTTTTTTTCCCCCTCCCTATATAAACTTGACGTTGATTATTTAAAAGAAATTCAGTTTGAAACTTTGAAAGAAAAAAATAAAGGATGGAAATTAAAATGAATTTGTAGAAGATAATATCTGTGGGGGTAAATATTTGATTTGAATTAATGAGGCAATTAGGTTAAGATGTATTCACCCAATAAAATATACAATTTTAGCTAATTACGGCTTGGATTGCATTTTTCCTTGGGACAAAGTCAGGTTATTATTTTCTTAGGAAAAAAACAAATAATAATTGGAGCTTCCAAAAAGTAACTCTTGTTTCCTTGTTGGCCTATTACCTAAATTAATAGTATTAAGTTTTCCTTTTTAAATTTGGGAAAATGGACAATTTTATTTATTTTCATGAATGGGAAAAGTCTACTTTCATATGGCTGGTCCCATAAAATTCAAAAAGTCAATTTTAATTGCCTTCAAGAAATTGGAGTTACCTTCATTCTAATTTGCCATGCGTTTTTTGAAATACCTTGATTTTGATTTGCTATTCACCTTACAATATACTTCTCTTTCTTTAAGGTGTTTTAAAAAATAAAAAAATTATTAAAAATAATTATAAATATAGTAAAATTTTACTTTCTATATGTGATAAACTGCGATAGATCTAGACAGACATCTATCATTTTACTTGCCAGACACAAATGAATTTCTATCTGAGTCAGTCTATAAAAAATTGCTATATTTGTAAATAGTTTAATATTTTTTCTATTTATATTAATTTTCCTTTTTCTTTTAAGCATACTATACAAGGACAAAAATGTGTAATTTTTTATTTTATAAACATCATTTAAAAATAATCCATATAACTCAATTGATATAACCACACACACTCTTGTTGTTGAACTAAAAAATACATCCTCATTTACACAAAAAGAAAAAAAAAATCATCATGTAAATAAAAAAAAACGAAAAAAATATTAAATTATTTTTTAAAATTATCTTAAATGATAAAACTGTTGAAATTATTTACAAACAATAGTAAAAAATCATCGTTTATCTACAATAGATTATGATAGATTGTTATGGACTACTATAATGAAATGGATAGACCTATTTGTAAAATTTTGTTATATTTGCAAATATTTTTGTTTATTTTTTATATTTAAAAACAACTTTTTTTATATAATAATATTATTTAAAATAATTATTAAAAAAAAAAAAAGGTTAGGGAAATATGTTCCTAAATAGAGCATCTTCAAACTCACTCCAACATCTATTTCCCATTTGTGAAAAAACTATTAAAGAAAAAGAAAAAAAAAACTGCATATTTTAAGATTATAAAATAAAAAATGGAATCATTATCAAAGCCTTGTTAACGAAAAAGAAAATAAACAGCTAAACCAAGAGAAATTATAAAAGAAGAAGAATATCAAAGACAGGGACGGAAATTGCAAAGAGGGTTTTATACTTTTATGTTCCCAAAGACTCACTCCACCCAAATTAATAAGTAACTATTATCAATCAGACTTAAAACTCTCACTTCGGCCTAAAACGACACCACTTTGGTAATATAAATTAAGAAATTCTCTTAATGAAGACCCATACTTCGGATTACCGTTGGATGAATATTCGGTTTATAATCGAGGGCAGTTTAGGAAATTCGTTATTATTATTATTTTTTTTTTCTAAAAATGTTATTATAAAGTGGGCAGCTATTAATTAATTATGCAATGGAACGTTCGAAGCCGGTGCGTGGCACGAGATCTGAACCGACATTCCACTTTCAGAAACTGAAGCAACACGTGGCGTGATCAGATTAATTGAAGCCGTTTTTGGTCCCCACAGTTTTATAACTTTTTCTGCCGTCACATGATTGCATTGGTCAATGATGACTTTGCGGTTGCCGTTGGATCAAATGATGAGGAGGTGTACGGTGATGGAATGGGGGGAGAGCATTGAGTAGCGTAGGGCGGGATGTAGAGAATGAAACACGTTAGTGCGGTGGATATGGAAGTGGGAATGGGGTTTTAGGCCAAACGACAGTTCAACACGGATAGTTTCGTCGTATGAAGAATATTGTAAGCTTGCACGATCTGTGTATTCGTGCTTTAATTTGATTGGTCTGTCGTGGGACTAATTATTTTGTCCGGCAAACTTAATTAATAAATGGAATTGAATCCAAAAATCAAACTTCAATTCTACACCTTATTATAGTTCCAGTCACAGGTCATGTGCCCAATCATTACCCCTCTATATCATTGCTCTAATATTCAAAATAATAATAATAAAAAAAAAAAAAAAACAAATTTGGTGAGTGAATTATGATTTGTAATAATTTAATTTTTTTTTTATTTTAGTTCGTTAACTTTAGTATGTAACGACTGTAATATAAAATCTGTAACATTTAATTTTTATTGTGAAAATTATTTTAAAGATTTAATGAAATTTCTTATATAGATTGATTAATGAACCATTTAAAGACTCAGTATGTCTATAAACTACAAATGGTAAATTATGAAATAATAAAATTCAACATTTAATTTTAATAAAGTTTTTTACCATATGAATTAAATAGTTTAAAATTTAAAAATACATCCTCTAGATTCTTATTTATTAAAGTATTGTAACTAAATTAGTTACAAAATTTAAGAATAGAAATACTAACAAATAAAAGTTAGAATGTAAATATTACTTTTCGTGATAGTAGGCCAAATTTGATTTTTATTTCTCAAAAGAAGACAAAAGGTCTTTTTAATTTTGGATTTTATATATATTTCATCCATTGGGAGTTCCAATGTTTAAAAAGTTTCAATTTAATATCTTATATTTTCATATTTTTCTTTAATTTCGTCAAATACTATTCTACTAGTGAATGTTAACTTGCACCGTACCAAAATACTTAGAGATTTCGTGAAATTTTAAAGAAGGGAACAAAAACTATCACCTAATGGATGGAAGTTTTTAATTCATCATCCAAAATTTTAAGAAATTGGAAAAACAAAAATTAATGTTATTCTCTAAAATATTTAATCATATGAATTTTTGTACGTCAATGCACTACTATATCATGTTAGTCAAACAATTTAACATTCACCCATTTTGAAAACTAGATTGAAATTTTTTACTACATGAGTTGAATTGAAACTTTGTAAATAATATAAATTAAATTGGAACAAAATATTCTAACACTAGGATTCAAATATATAACAAGGACATACCTTTTAATCAAACTTAACTTAGCTGTTTTTTAACACATATTATTTTTATAGTGATCTAAAATATTTTTGTGGAAATTGCATATGCATATTAAATGAATATAGAATTATTGAAATTGTTTGGCAATACAAAATGAGACGTGCCTCTTGCTTGAGTTCATCGTCCTTAAGTCGTATAATTTATTCTTACTAAATTTATTTTGACTTTATAAACTACAATACTATAATAGATAAACACGATGTTTCATCTTAAAACTAATTGATAATAAAAAAAAGTAACGCATCATTCTTATAACGGTTGTGAGATCTTATCTCCTAATTTATAGCTATAGCTATTTCTAATTTGATTAGTTTTTTTTTTCATATATATATATATTTATCAATTACTCTAACGTGAATCAGTGTTTAAAAAAACTGATGTCAATAGAATGGTATTGCAGTGAGTTTTCCACTTTAAAATTCACTTAATATACCTTGTTTAATTAGTCAAATCCTACATAATGATTTTTAGTCGGAAAAATGAGAGCAAAAAGGTTTTGTGAAGAAATCAAGTGAAAAAAAGTTGGTGAAATTTGACTTCAAAAAGTGATTTATTAAGAAAAGTTGGGGAAGAATTATTCCATTAGTCACATTTGTGAATTAAAAAATAAAATAAAAATTCCTCCAAGATCTTATTTTCTACTCTAAACAAAACAAGAAGTTAATATTATGGGTTGTTTGAACCCAACTTATCTAAATAGAGAGAACTATTATAGCTCATTCAATGTTTGGAACTCCGATCGAGATGGTTGAAATTCTTAATTATTGTAAGGAAGAATGAGACATTTGACATAATTTACGAGTCATATTTCACAAATGTCTAAAATTGGAATTATATTCCATTATTAAATTTCTTTATAAATTTGGGCCAACCTTAATGCACATTTTCTCTTATTAAATTTTCGTACATTTGTATAATTAAATATTAATAAAAAATTGAATTTAATTTAATATTAATCTTTTAGAGATTTTTTTAATATTCATTGATTACAATATCATTTTTTATATAACGATTCTTATTTTATTCGTCCATTGATATGATATGTATCCCTTGAATTTAAGAATATATTATAGTAGCTAGATTAAGGGTTCCATTCATGGTGTTCATGAATTTTTTTTTTTTTTTTTTTTTTTTTT